>JACJUY010002347.1:14489-59064 GCA_014220935.1 Platorchestia sp. MABIK | reverse complement strand
TTCACTAGGAGGAAATTCAGTTTCACTAGGAGGAAATTCAGTTTCACTAGGAGGAAATTCAGTTCCACTGGAAGAAAATTCAATTTCACTGAGGAAATTCAGTTTCACTGAGGAAATTCAGTTTCACTAGGAGGAAATTGGATTGGAAATGGTATAGTGCATGAATTAATATAAATTTCAACTCACAGGCTAAGTTTGGTCATGTATTTCCCGTGTTACCTATTACTGATACACCGACCAGCTATCGACTTGCGTGATCGTAGGGTTTGATCGCCTATGTCAGGATAACGATACATGTGAGCTAAGGATAGAATTTTGGTGACATTGTGTTCAACATAATGACTGGGCTTCGATAGCGAGGGAACTAAGAAGCTACCCTTTTTGGAAGTAATGTGTTCCGAATACGATGGCTAGAATTTTAATATGGGTTACAAATACTCGGGTAAATTATGTTAGATGATGGTCTAATCTCTAGTAAATCACGCAGTTTTATGCGGGTATCTTTCGGCATCTATTTTAGATGACCTTAATTATTATCCATGTTTCTCCATGGGTGCTTAGTTCTTAGTGTTCCCAAACGCTTACTTCTCCGTTTGGCTGTATAGTGACATAAAATTGAATGGTAATTGTCTGCCACAAAAATTAGGGCTTACAATAGCAGGAGTTCTCTTGAGAAAGCACAATGTTTGCGCTTACAGTGTGATAGACTTTTTATTCTGTCTAGAGTTAACTGATTATGGTACAATACAAGCTGGCTGTCTTTAATTTTTGCATTTTTAACGAGCACTATGTCATATTCGTAATTTTGTTTTAACGTCTACATTTTAGTTTTCGGTTCCCGTCCAGTGTTCCACTCAGGGAGATACAACTATTGTATCTATGGGAATTAACACTCCCAAGGGGAAAATGTGTGAGGGCCCAAGCTTAGAGTTATGACTGCATCACACGACAAGTCGTGTTTGCAGTGCTCACTGTGCTCTCTTTCGCATGCATGGACACGATGCAAGCAAAGATGTTCACACGAGAGCCAGAGAGTTGTCATACTCCACGCAGCCAGCTCGGGGTCAGTTCAATGATAGACGTGAAATTAGGTGAAGTGCCAGCTCTACGCTCTTACTAGCATGTTGTCCAAACGCAAGAAAAAGCCATTATCCTTGTAGTCATCGCTGCTTGTGCTACAACGATGGTAAAAGCAAGCACGAATGCTGGATGAGATTTCAATGAGCTTACCAAATTTTTTAGTTCGCGGCTTGACTGCGTGCGCAAAATACAGGTGTAATTTTACATTTAACACTTTCAGCAGCGTTAATCCTGAAATGTGCGGTTTCATTGTACCTACTATCTTGTTGATAGCCACTCCATGAAAATCGCGATTTTTGTACCTTTGGTTTTTTACCTGCCACAAAGAAGGTTGCATTTTCAAGGCATTAATGATACCTCCCAGGGGGGAAATTTGTGAGGGCCCGAGCTGAAAGTAGGTAGGCCTTCTTTTTGTTGTAATAAAATGTTTTTGTTATGTTAACGACCATCTTTTTTCTGTTCACTGCTGTCCTGTTTTTTCAGCACCTACTACTTTCTTCTTCAACTTTGATCTTGTTTCATAATCTTCTTTCTCAACTTACTGTTTCTATGCCCTTTCTGCATAGATTCCGCGTTCCCTTAACTCCATACTAAATTGTGCCTTACTCCTTCCTCTCTTTGGGTCGCCTTTGTTGCGGATAGGGAGGCAACATAGCAATGATGTTATACTAGTGATTGGAAGATGGCAGTCGTTTTAAATGAAATCTATTGGTGGTAAATACGTTTCTCCAAATAGTTTTCCTAAGATTTTTTGTGTTGTTGAGTATGAGTGATGAAAATTAGCTTGTGCTTAGCTAACAGCATAGGTCATTCCTGGTCTTTGTTTTCGATCATCCCTGTTTTAGGCTGCCGCATTACCGGAGCTTAAAAAACAGACGCAACCCCTTAATAATTCTCAAATTAAAATATTGCGAAAAAAACCAACGCATGCATATTTAAAACTATTTTCTAAGACTGCTTTTGTGGGTTTGCTCCACAATCGCCGAGCTATATAACGTTGCGCAATTCATTGCCTTTTACGCATGACCAGAAATCTTTTAAGAAGTGCTTTGTATGACTCGTAATGATATTACACTAGATGCGTACATATTTCTATTGTTGGCTATTAATGAACTCGTGACTCTAAGCGGAACTATTTGAAGGGGTGTCTGATTCATAGTATTTCATTATTGTCATATCCTTTGCATTCACACACTTTTATCAACATTTAAAACTGCTAAATGTGAAGTCTTACTGAACAACTTTTCATAACGTTAACTCTCATAGAATTTTATCTTGAATTGTCTTGCAGAAGGTAGGCATTCTGTGCTCGTCCCTATAAGTGATAATTTGATTCAATGTGTTTAAGAGACACTGATGTGACCTTCTTTGCTTGTCCTAACATATGCTTCACTCTTTAAATTAAACAAAAAGCTCAGTTTAATTCAAGGTTTTGCCATAGATTTTTACATGCCAGAAGAAATTTTTGTGTAATTTTGAAATTCTACGGTATTTCTCATAAACTTTTACATGGCTAAATGCATNCTGATTCATCGTATTTCATTATTGTCATATTCTTTGCATTTACATACTTTTATCAACATTTAAAACTGCTAAATGTGAAGTCTTACTGAACAACTTTTCATAACGTTAACTCTCATAGAATTTTATCTTGAATTGTCTTGCAGAAGGTAGGCATTCTGTGCTCGTCCCTATGAGTGATAATTTGATTCAATGTGTTTAAGAGACACTGATGTGACCTTCTTTGCTTGTCCTAACATATGCTTCACTCTTTAAATTAAACAAAAAGCTCAGTTTAATTCAAGGTTTTGTCATAGATTTTTACATGCCAGAAGAAATTTTTGTGTAATTTTGAAATTCTACGGTATTTCTCATAAACTTTTACATGGCTAAATGCATGCTTTGTTGTCTCGCACCCGCCTCAGCGAAGGGAGCTGTGGACCCAGCGAGATGCCCTCAAAGATGAGGTGGGCCAGTCTGGTATTGAGTGGGTCAGCATTCCGAACCTCTAATAGAGGTCGTCTTTTGCGGGAACAGTGTTGCAGTATCCTGTCAAGCGTGTAACTACATTGTGGTTGATGAAAATTTGCATTCAAGGAGACTATAATATAAATTCTTGTATTTTCTAGTGTATTTCTTTTACGTAAAGACAGTGATTGGGGTTCAAATTGTTACTGTGTGAAAAACTGAGATGCAAAATTAATTTGCCGTGATCGCCTTGTGCAAGTATTCTTCTCATTGGTGTGTTTACCTTTTCTTGTGTTTTCAACCTGACTTATTTTTCTTCCTATAGACGTTTTCAGCTCACTTTTTTTTGTTGAGCGTTGTTGTTATGCTTTCTGTTTGTGATTTAGATTGTCCATCGGAAATTTTTGCTCGATTATACATGCGATCACTTGTTATGACTGATGTTCTCGTCTAACTTGGTTCTGTAACTTGATTCCCATTTCAATTGTATACCCATTGCTGCCATGTCTCCAGAGGGCTGACCTGACAGTGCAGAGAGACTCACTCAAGGAGGAGGTAATGTTTTCATCGACATATCATTCCCATTGACACGAAATAAATTAGCGGTTTACTTTGCCATCAGTTTCTTTGTCTCACACGGTAATGTGTGGGTGACTTGTAGGACGAGATGCCATGCCTCGTGGCTATTTATGTTGGAGGGCTGTGGGGAAACATGAGAGCTCCGTTTTGTTATTCATCCAGCCAACGTAGGGGAAAGTACATTAACTTTCTTGATTTGATTCTGGTCATGTTCATGATAATTATTGCTTCGTTATTAACATGTTGCTTTGTTGTGGTGGTTTGCGCGTTCCTGCGCTGTGATGCGTTGCCAATGTCGAGCATAAAACTAGCTGTGAGATCGTGATCTGAGGTGTTCCTATTGCCTCAAGATTGCGATAAGATTTTGCTAAGTCTTCGACTAATGTTCGAGTTATTTCCTCGTGTATCTCTATTTTTGCTTAGCAAGTAAATGTTAAATTATTTTCGACAAAATGTTTAGTTTAGAAGTAGAAGCTGCTATAGGGTTCTCAAATAAATATCTCGTTAAATTAAATGTGTTCGGTTATTTTCGGCCATTAGTGGTTTGACGGTTTACGCGTGAGCGCACCTGTGAAGTTGGCCCTTTCAAGCTGGACGCCTTTTTGAAAACTGCTCCCAGTTCATATTTTCTTTTTTTCGTTCTGTGTACAGGCGCTCGAAGTCCCTTGTAAATTAATGTATCTTCTCTTTGCTATACAACTTGCATTTACTTTTTTTGATGCTCTTCGAAGTATCCTTTTAGGACCACATTCCTACCCATTCCCTCGTTGCTAATACTGCATGATGTTGTCACATCCTCGTTTTACACACACAGCGCGCTGAACTCACGGTCCAGAGAGACGCACTCAAGGAAGAGGTAAACACAACATTCTCTTGCCTTAGTGGTGTCCATGAGGTAACTTTTGCTGTGCTTTAGCTGTAAGGTCTTCGATATTTTTCTGTCCGCTCTCAGTTGAATGACCTTGGCTTTTGCCGTGTGCTTTGCTTGTGCGTTTTCCTAATATGTAATCTAACGTAGCCAACCATTGCCTGTACTAGTATCTCCTTCTTGTTGTCTTTCCAAATATTGCAGGTGAGTATACTGACTATCATGTTTGCTGTGTTGTTAGCAACCTATTTCAAGTTTCCATTTTCGTACAATAAAAATCTCTGACTCTTTTACGTTATTAATGCTCACATTGTAGCCTTAACGTTTATTGAAGGCATGACTGCAGAGATTTATAGCAGGATTATTTGAGTGTTCTGAAGTCAGTCTAAGTCCAACTTCTGTAACACACTAAAGGTCTAAGTGGATCTTAAAAGAGTGGTCGTGAAAAGTTTTTCGAATTTAAAATGAAGCTTCTTAATGTGAGTGATGCTTTAATTTATTCATGATTACAGTGTGCACTCATGTAGGATTCAAGTTGAATGCTGTTAGGACCCAATGGTTCGTTAAAATTACACAATTTGCAAATTGTACGCGTATAATCATAAGCGGTGTAGTACATTTGGATAGGCTTGAATATAACAGTGATGGACTTCCTACTGTAATTGAAGGTTCGGAGTCAGAGCTGACGGCCAGTGCAGCTCGGTTCTAGATAGAGGCGGCGCTGTGCGTAATGTACAAGTCATGGCCTGCTGTATAATATACAGTTGTGTCCTCTAGTGTGGAAATTATTTCTTGGAAGAATATGTTCTATTTTTCACTCAAGTTAAATCGTTGTCATTGCTGAAGTAATTTTTATTTCTCTATTCCTGATGAAATTTTTATTCCGCCTGTATTTATTTATTGTGACCAACTTCAGTGCTCAAGTTCTTTGCTGTTTGCGATGCTGGTTGCGTTTCTCCTTAGGTAGGGTTAACTTCAACTGAAATCACCGAGGCTCTCCCGTCAGTAAAGTTGTCTTCTAATGGTGGCATTTAGCAGTGCGACGTAGCACTTATCTGTTTTGTAATTGCGATGCGCCATTTGCTAGCAGTTTGAACTTACAGAACAACAGTCATGCAATATTTTCGTTGCTACAGACGGGGCTACCATTCATATGATAAGCAATCAGTAATTTAAAATCTTCCTTAGGAGGCCCCGAGTTGAAGATTAAGTAGGTCTTCCTTTTGTTGAAATAGAATAGGTTTTTTGTTTGGTTGCGGACCAGCTTTTTTCGGTTCACTGCTGTCTTATTTTTCAAAACCGTCTACTTTATACATCAACTTTCATCTTGTTTCATGAACTTCTTTCTCATCATTCTGTTTCTATGTATCTTGTGGATAGATTCCGCGTTCCCTTGAATCCATACTAAATGATTCATTTCTCCTTGCTCATTTCGGAGTGCCTTTGTTGAGGTTAGAGAGACTTAAACTAACATCAAATGTTATCTAGTCTTTCCTTGGATACTAATTTTGAGAGCATTGTACAACAGTATCTAGGGCGATTTTTTCCTTCGATTCAGTGTTATAATAATTCAAAAGTAAACATCGCCTTGGTGAGCACAATTTGTAGTTGATGCATCATTTGACTGACATCAGTATTATGTATACTGAAATTTTGTTTTGATTTATTTAAAGTGTCATAACTTTGGTGCCATTTATGATCCTCATGCTGCCATTTCTCTACTGTATTTAGTAATCCTTGAGCCAGATTATGGAGTGTTGCTCATTTGATTCATTTCTTTCCTAGAACATTCGCTTTACATTATCTACAATGTTCACAGTTTTATTTTATACAAACCTTTGTGTTATTTAATTTGTTATTTGTTGTGTTTGTGTGGCAATTGTATCTGTAGGAATTAGTGCTCTTAGAGGGAAAAATTTGAGGGCGCTTCCTTTTTTGAAATAAAGTAGGTTTTTTGTTTTGTTAGAGATTATCTTTTATCGGTTCATTGTTATCCTTTTTTCAGCATCTATCACTTTCTCCTTTAATTTTTATTTTGTTTTAAAAACAAACTTCATAAATTACTGTTTCTATGACCGAGGGATTTTGTGTCAGAACCCATCTTGTGCATAGATTCCGCGTTTTCTTAATTCCATCCTAAATAGGGACTTCATCCTTCCTTTCTTCAAAACGAATTTGCTAAGGTCATGGAGGTTTGAAATTATTTTGTAATCTAATCTGTTGTGTTTATGGGATATGATATGGAACTTTGATAGGCTTCAACTTCGTTGATATCTATGCTAACTCTGATGCGAACATTAGTGTTCATGTCCGCTTTCCATGTGCCCCTCTGGAGGCACAGAAGGGGCTATAGGTTCAGGGTAGTTAGGTTTGTCCATCATATGCTAAGAGGGTTGGAGCCCTCTAGAAGGAGGGTTGGAGCCCTCTAGTAGAAAGGGCTCCCTCTGGAGCCCTTTCGTTGTAACTTCACTAATTTCAGTTTTCATGCTGTTTTGCCATCGTTTTCTTCCTTTTTCTCTCTAACTTCCTTTTTCTATGTGCAGGGTATCTTGTGCAGTAACTCACCTTGTGCATAGATTTCTCGTTTTCTACCATCTAAGCCAATACTGAATGATCCCTTCTCATTGCTCTTTTTTGAGGCCCCTTCAGGGGGATGCAACTCTTGTTTCTATGGGAATTAGCACTCTCAGGGGAAAGTATGCGAGGGCCCGTGCTGACAGTTAGGTAGGCTTTCTTTTTGTTGAAAATAAAATCTTCTTTGTTATGTTAAGAACCATTTTATTCGGTTCACTCCTATCCTGTTTTTCTCAGCACCTACTACTTTCTTCTTCAACTTTTATCTTATTTCATGAACTTCTTTCTCAACTTACTGTTTCTATGCCTCTTCTGCATAGATTCCCCATTCTCTTATCTCCACACTAAATGGTGCCTTCCTCCTTCCTCTCTTCGATACGCTCTTTTTTGTAGCGGTTAGGGAGGCTTAAACTAACTTATAATCTTAATAATAATCTTAATCTTTTTTGAGGTTGCTTTCGAAGTTACTATGGAGTTTAGATCTTCATAACATAACAATAATTTCTTTATGTTGTGTAATGATGCACGTGTGTGACTACTCCCTTTTTAATGGAGCTGTCATGCACACTTTTACTTCACTTTTTATTTCACAAACGAAAGACTGTGATTGTTTAAGTGAAATAACTGCGCGAAGGCTGAGCAAACTCATTATTTATTTTTGCTTCACATCATTACTTTACGTCTTGTTTGCTTCGCATCATTAGTTTACGTCTTGCCATGAAAAAGAGTTCAAGTCTGTATTCATGTCATTAACGCCTGGTGCGTGTTGTGCAGGTGTCCGACTTATCAAGGCGGCTCGAGGAGACGCAGCAGGAGCGCCAGTACTACAAAGGCGAGACCGGCACTCTCCAGCAGCACCGCGACCACCTCCTCCAGCAGATCGAGGACCTCAATGAGGCCAAGGGAGTGGTAGGTCCCTATCTCTACCGCTATCGTTGTTTCATCCCATTTTGAGGCCAAACGGCTTATGTGTGTCTGGAGGCTGTCCTATAGTCTGCGAAAACGTATTGCATTTTGTCTACGTGACTGAAACATTAAGTTTTTTGTATGGTCTTCAATGTTTGGTTTAATGTAGGACCTCGTTCTGCTTCATTAATAATCATAAGCTGCTCTTACTCAAAATGAGTTTTTATTTGAATAGGGTTGTTGATACATGCCATATCACACATTGGTTCCCAAAATGCCTTATAATTTGTGCCAGGATGAAATGAGGGTGGCTCTCAATCTCTCAGAATCAATTTCATCTCCCTGAGTTGAATTGGGAATCATGGCAAGTTTTTCCTTTTCCTAGCCGAAAAAAACTTCAGGCTCTCACTCTGAGTCTCTGTACAATTCACAGGAAAGGTAAGAGATTTTAGCGTTAGGCCATGGTTATCACAAGTAAACGTAAAATGTCATACAGCTTTAGAATGAGGGGAGTGAGCCGACGGTGTACGAGGTGCATCTAGAAAATAAGTTCTCTTATATTGTCGTTAAAACGCCATTTTAAAGGTAATCTTTGACATAGCAGGAACAGCATATGTTGCACTATTTTTTACTTATAATCTTCCCCAGAATTGAGACGTTTCTGGTGCTGTGTACTTAGCATTTGGATCCCTGTGTCGTAGAAGTGTGCCGCCTGGAATAGGTACCTATGGTTGACCATCACCTGACCATCACTCAGTGTCACTGATGCGCTAAATGCTGATATACTGAGTATGAATACTTAGCAAATGGCTATTGAGTTCCTTACTCAGGAAACGAAGGTTTTCCATTATGCGCTGCTGCACCTGCTCCACAAGATCATCCGTGACTAGGTTTCGATGCCCACTCTCCTCCGCATCATGCAAATTTGCCGACTTTTTGAGAATTCCCTGCATCAGCGACGCACCATCTGCTTGCTCATGGTGTCCGTTCTATACATTTGCCGCAGTTGAGGATGAATTTCGATCGGTATCACGTTCTGTGCGTTGCTAAACTTTATCATTGACCGAACCTCGCAAGCGGCGAGAAATAGAATTACCGCCGTCTCCATTCACTATGCTCGTGCTACGGTAAGGAATCAGGCAGTGCTACCTGGTGCATACGATTGCCTCGTCAATACTCTCTCATGCACGTACAATTAACTTTCCAAATACATGCCTTGCTATCTATAAGTTGAAAATGAAACTTACTTTTTGGATGCTCCTCCTACATATCTTAATTCGTATCTATGCATTGTAGCGAGCAACGCTGTTTCTACTCATAAAGCTGCATTTTAAATGCTCTGTAATCTCAGTTGTCAGAATCAATTTGAGACGTCTTAGACGTTGCTTAAATAGAATATTTCGAAGAGCGAAATACTATGACGTGGACGACAACGGAGAAATACTTTGACCATGCCTCAATTATTGAAAAAATCGTGCCAACGCTGTGCATAGTGTTCAACTTGGAAGAGGTCAAGCCTGGGTCAAGTTACATTAAATAGGACAGTTGCGATTACCGTGAAAGGTCAGAAAATTACATTCATGAACTTCGTTACTAGAGTTTTTGCTCTGTTAGAGCCGTATGTGTAGTTAAACTAGTATTCTTTAGTAACTTTTGCCGCAAAGCAACTGAATTCTTATTTTAAATAGAGGAAAACTGTTCTCTTAAACCTTATTTCATACTGGTGGAGTATTTTTTTTTCAACAATTGATATTGCTTATTTAACAAATCCGCTACTGCTACAATCACTACTATTATGACCGCGGTCGTCAAACTAGGAATACAGGAATTGTAGATCGTTACAAAGACCCCCGTCTACTGTCGGCCCTCTTTTTCAAGTTAACACGTTCACAGCGTTTCCTCGGTGGTTAACGGTTGGTTTGGTTAGGTTGTAAGTAGCAGAATAGGAAAATCTACTATACTGCTCTAATACATATTTATTTTTCCTAATCTTGATGAAAAATACAATTGCACCATATTTCACCTCGTATGATAGCAATTATTTTTTTCGAAAAGGTCGCGAAACATGAAATTATCATTCATTTATACCGGGACTTGAATGAGCAATTAACCTCTGTGACACATATGACCCAAAACGCGGTGGGACACACACGACCCAATACGCGGCGAACATGTTGAGGAGTGAACCCCTGGCGTCTGGGCAGGTGGAGCAGCGGCTGGAGGACGTGGAAGGCCAGCGCTCATCAGCGACAGAGGCGCTGCGTCAGACGCGCGACGGCCTGCAGGCGCTGCAGCAGCGCCACCGCCAGACGGAGGCCAGGCTCGCCAAGGTTGGGCACGGCCCTTATTTGGTTCTCGCTTCCAGCCTTTTTGTGTTGAGCTAATTGTTCCTGCTTTATGTACCGGAATTATGAGTGGCACGTAGGCAAATCTGTGCTAATAGAAGATTTTCTTAATAGTTACACTGAGCGTTGTGTATCTGTTGTGTTTTACGTTATAATTTGGTCGACATCATGTTAGAAGGCGGCCCGTGCTATGAGTCATCATACTTAGCTTCTCCGGGACTTTTTCGTCGTTCATCCACACTTGAACTCGTCACCGGGCACTTGGCAACCCTCTGTCAACTGGGCCAAGTCTTGCAAGCCAGTGACCACAGCAATTACCATTCAAGTTTTCTTCGTTATTCAATTTTCTCTTATTCCCATGTCTCATTGAAATTTTAGAAATAGTAACATTTATTGCGAATGTAATTAGGATTTTGTCTAACATTTACTGAACGATCATTCAAATTTAATAAAAGCAGATATTGGGTAACATTGCGTGGTGCAACATCACAGACAACTTTAGGTTTTAGCAGAAAACTTTTAGTTGGCACTGGCTGACTTAGAGACCGGAGCACATAGACGTGACGTATTGGCGTGACTGCTGTGACGTGATCACTCCGCGGGTCAGCCTGCGTTCTGAAGTGCCAGCACTGGCGTCATCGTACATTTAGTGCCAGCACTGGCGCCATCGTACATTTAGTACCAGCACTGGCGCCATCGTACATTTAGTGCCAGCACTGGCGCCATCGTACATTTAGTGCCAGCACTGGCGCCATCGTACATTTAGTGCCAGCACTGGCGCCATCGTACATTTAGTGCCAGCACTGGCGCCATCGTACATTTAGTGCAAGCCATCAAGTTACACCGAATCGTGCCTTACTAGACTTGCGCGGTACATTAGTTTGCGGAACGGGGCTTATGGGCAGCACTTCGTCGTTCATAAACTGAACGGAAAAAAATTTCTTAGTGTCGGTAGATGAATAAAACTTTATCGCTAGATTACTTTTTTTATGTTTCATGGGCGAAATATTCGCTATTAGTATTGCGCTGCCCTTCCGCTCTTCGATTGGTGAGCTCCAGTTGAATCCGTTGAGTTGCTTGCCCGTAAATGGACATAAATGCTGTAGTCCTTATATGTGTCGTCACTGCCTTCAATTTTATTTTATTTGATTGCAGGTCTCACGAGCTCCAATCCCTTTAGTCAGATAGCGCAGCTCGGTTTGTTTTTTATTTTCTTACGATAGATGTTAATTTTGTGGTCGTATAGAATTTATTTTTCTTTGTTCCTATTTAGTGTCATAATTTTCCGTGAATGTTAATTCTTGATTATTCATTCTGTTAGTTAAAACAAAATGTTCCTCAAAAAAACCCTGGTTTTCAAGCGTCCTTCGTCCAATTAGGCATTACGAACTAAGGGCTAGATTTTGCATTGACTCTGAGTACGATAGTAATTAACTCCTAATCAAATTTACAAATTCATTGTTGAAAATTTTTAGACTTTCTTCCGTCACCGTTAGCGATCTCTAAAAATGTAATGCAAAGTATTTGGTAAAATCTTGCGTCTAAGCAATAGATTTTGGCATGTGACTGCCTGTATGAGGAATGAATGCTTCTCTAGAGCATTGATTTTGAATTTGAGGTTATTTCTTTGATAGCCTTATTTCTCTCATAAATTTGTTACTTCTCCACTTTGTAGCCGTGCCCCTGAGAGGCACGGTCCGGGGCTGTAGATCGAGGGCCTAACAGCATCATGAGTTTCATTCTTGAGTTGACGTTAATCAACATTGAGTGCCTTCTTGGACTTGGAAAGTTAAATTTCCCGCTTCCTGCAATCTAGACTAAATAGTCCCTTCTCTTTTTGCTCTCTTGAGATCGGCTTTGTAGTGGCTAGGGAGGCTCTAACTAATCTAATAATTATAATAATAGTATTAATAAAAGGATTATTTAGCTGCTGAAAATTGTGCGTTTTGCAGGTGCGAACAGAGAAGCAGTCTGGGCAGGCGGAGTGCGAGCAATACAAGGAGCAGGTACAGGAGTTACTTCTCATGTTGCAGGGAGGGCGAACAAGCGGACAGTCCTCTCCTCCTGCCAACGGGGCCTCTGTGGTGAGCAGCTTCGTTTGTCTCTCAACTTGAATGCTGTTGCTGGCTGGGTGATGAACATTGGTTGCTAGCTAGATGAAATGAATTGAATGCTTCTTTATGGATCCTATAATGGTGGTTCGGTGGGCTGTGCGGTTGCAATAGTAGTGGTAGTAGTAGCGTGGGTTTGCTAGCGCTTCAGTTATTCAAACTACATCGCACTGAAGGTCACATAATGTAATCAGTATCAGGCTTTTCCGACTTACCACGTAAGATGGACATCAACATTACTTGGACATAGAAAATTATATGATCATGATTATAATTACAACTCGAGATTATAATTGTCTCGACATTGAAATTTTGTACATACTACAGCACATTCGAACACACTGGGCAGCCAAACCCCGTAGAGGGTTTCAGCTGCCCACCCATTATGGCCGGACGCCTTACCCATGAAACCTCCCGAGGTACCAACGCAGCGCGTCCGGCCATATCGCAGTCTCATCTACAACCTTCCAAGATGGTATCACGCCAGGCTATAGTGCGTTACTGCGCGGCTTCCTGTTAAATCTCAGGACACAGCTTGCGCCTCTCGAGGGACAGCTGCGTTAAAGCCTGAGCGCTCGTCTTCCCTGAGTATTCCGACCAAAACATCCTCCGTGCAGCCACGAAGGTTTGGAGAATATAATTAAATAACACAAATATTGCAGGACTCACCAAAAACTGTACGACTAGAAAAGGGTTCAAATTTTATAAATCCTTTCGAAGTTCTCAGTGTACAGAGGCATTATAATTTGTTCACAAGAGACGAGTCAGAGAGATAACTAATAAGTCGCCAATGATTAAACCGTCCACGAGTCGGTTCTCCCAACATTTTACCTAAGACAAAATCAGAGTCAGCGCCCTGCAAACCAGGGTAATAACGGGAACGAACATCGGAAAAATGAAGACACTTAACCAATACATGCTGTACCAACTGCGGTACCAAGCAGCGATCGCAAAGAGGGGGCGGGCGACGCTCCATTAAATGGCCATGGGTGAGGCGGGTGTGACCAATCCTCAGTCGACATAGAAGGACTTTCACGCGGCGGTTCCGGCATGCTGAAGAAGGCCAGGCTCGGACACTGTTCTTAATTTTGCGCAACTTGTTGTCTTGGATATTCTCCCACTTTCGCTGCCAAAGTTGAGTTAATGCAGCTTTAATTATAGGGTAGTAATCTCTACTCTGGTATTTGTTGGGTCAGCAGCAGAGGTTACAGCACTTCGCGCTAACTCGTCTGCCTGATCGTTGCCACGCACATCAACATGGCCAGGTACCCATCATAGAGTTACAAGTTTTGGGGAGCCTTCAAGTCGCAAAAGGCTTAGCGTTATTTCAGAAATTATTGGATGTGTGGAGTTGTAGGACCTCAGTGACTGGAGAGCAGCTTTGAAATCGGAGAAAACCACGTAAAAACCCGGAGTAGGCCTCTCCTCAATTAAGCGAAGTCAAGCACGGATGGCGATCAGCTCCGCAGAGTAAATTGACGTTTCAGGCAGCTGTTTTTCCTCTATCACTCTGTCATGCGAAACTGCAGCACAGCCCACTGCGTCCTCCGTCTTAGAACCATCAGTGTAGACATTAAAAGCTCCTTCGTGGTCACTGTGGTGATCTCGGGAAATATGTCGCAGTATGGTTCTTGTCATCATCTCTTTCTTTGGCTATTGCGGTTCTGGACAGAAGGTTTGTATTGGAATTTGCCTGGTTGGCTCTTCCAGAGTGAGGGTACGCTCAACTTTGAACGGGGGCAATTGCGCCATCTCCGCCAGTGCCTCGTAGTCGGTAGAGGAGGGGATAGAATATGGAAACAACTCCCGACCCCACACTCCTTCCATCACGCTATTCCACGTGGCCGTGGAAGGTATTGTCTGAGTCGTACAACAAACTGTAGAGTAAGCTGTGCTCGTCGAAGCTGCAAGGCTGGTTCACCGCAATCCACCAATAAGCTCATCACCGGTGACGTCCGAAAGGCCCCCGTACACAGCCTCAGAGCTGAGTTATGGACTGGGTCCTAGAGTGATAAGCTTGATGAGCTAGTGTTCTGGTAGACGACGCAGCCGTAATCAATCTTGGCACGAACCGTGGCTCAATAAAATCGCAGCATGGTGGTTCGATCAGCATCCCATGTTAATCTGGACTGGCATTTTTGGAGATTCAGGGCTCAAGAGCACCTTCCTTTTAGAGCCAGTATATGAGGTCTCCATGATAGTTTATTGTCTTGTGGCCGGTAAACTTTTCTAACTCAGCACCAAGATTTGTGGCCGGTGAACTTTTCTTCTCGTTTACGAAAACTACTCTATCAGGATAACTCGCCACATTTTTATATTGCCGACAGGCGATTCGGCCGCGATTCAGTTAAATAAATTCTTGCAAAGTCTGTTATCTTTCCTTTTCCTGTTCCACGGAAATTATGCTCAATGCGTTTAAAAGCTCACGTTTATTAAAGACAGTTAAAAATTGTTTAATAGGGGTAACTGGCAAAATCTGCACTTTGAATGGTTGACGCATTGAGACTCAAAAACGCCTGATAACTCGGGTAACTCGAGCACACGAGACTAAGCCAATTCACGGATACAGAGGCAACCCGCAGGCGCAATTGCTGACAGCACTGCCAAGACACTGGCAACCGCGCTTGTTACACATATAACACGGCGTACGAGCAGAGCGTTTAGATGCAGCAATCCACGCACTAGTTCACTACCTGCGCGGTACAAACTTAGATCTGCCCTCTGTTTCGCTCTCTCTCTCTCTCTCTCTTTGACTGCCTCACTACTGCCTGCATCAGCTCAACCTTGGCTGCCGCAGCAGTCTCTGACTACTTCTTCTGCTGGCGCTCTCAGTATAGTGGCTAAGTGCAAAATGCCTCGGTCACAGCCTAACAACATACCAAGAAAGGAGGCTGTGGGCGAGACATTGACCAACCCAACACCGAGAAAGAGCTCTGGCGTACGCTCATTAGTGCGACGGGGCTGTACATGGAGTGCTACAGTCTTTTCAGCTGAAAGAGAAAAGCCTCGCTTGTCGGCCCAAACTCCAATACGGTTAATGACTTCCTGTATTCGACGAGTCAAGGCGGGTAAGTTTCTAGAGGATGCATATAGCATGAAATCATCCACACACAAGGAAAAAGAAACATGCCTTGGTAGGTCCCTTGTGATGGCGTCCATTGCAAGTAAGTAGAGCGTGCAGCTTGTAACGCTGCCCTGAGGTACTTCTTCGTTCTGAGTCATCAGCGCAGAAAACCGTGTGCCCACTCTAACCTTAAACCGACGTTCCCTTAAAAATTCGCGTACACACTCATACATCGCCATGTGGCCTCGTACACCAATCTGATGCAGCCGCTCCAATATCCCAAATCGCCAGGCAGTGTCATAAGCCTTCCGCAAATCGAAGAAGACGCTTATAGTGTGTCTTCCTTGGGCACGCTCTTTAACAATATGGTTCTGCAGTCTGAGGAAGGCGTCCGTGGTTCCACGAAGAGATCTAAACCCAAACTGAACTGGAGAGAGATGTCTCCGGCCTCCAGAAAGCGCATCAATCTGATGTTGATTATCTTCTCCAGTACCTTTCCCACACAGCTTGTCAGGGCTATGGGGCGGTAACTAGATGCTTCAGTGGATGGTTTATTGGGTTTCAAGAAGGCAAGTACTGTGGCTAATTGCCATTCCGTAGGATATACATAGGCTGTGCTGTACGGTTGTGACGGGGGTAGAAACAGTAATCCAAAACCTGCTGCCAGAATTTTAGGCTACACTAAGGGACTTATCGCACTACGTACTGTCTTGGTTGAGTGATGCTCTGACGTTATTTCCTAGGACTCAAAAACTCATGTCTAGGCTGTGAGGTTCTACAATTCTAAGAACCCAAAAATTTCAGAATTAGCCCCATCCTTCAGAAATAGCACCATTGCGCGTACTCCTAAGGGCACCTGTCTGGGCTTGGTGGCGGGGCATGTTGGTATGACATGGCAATGACAGTGCAAATAAAACAGCGCGACGTGCGGCGATTTTTGATATAAACCTGGTCAATGACGAGGTTCCGTGTCGTAACTTTTACCCTATAATTAGGGTGATTATGGTAACAGCAGTGGGATGGAGCCCAGAATAATAAATTAAGGAAAACCATTGACTGCCTCCGTGAACGGCTCTCCTCTACCTGTCGTGTACGGTATGCCTAAGTTTTACTTTGCATCTTCAGAATTGACCATGCTCGCCTAACGCTCGGATATCTAATGGAGTGACGCCCACATGCGTTTTGTGGTGACTGCATTGTGTCCATGACGGTACTTTTTATAATATCGAAGTGACCGAGCCTCTCAGATGTTCTTTTTAGCTCTCTTGCGTTCTTAAGGGTCGATGGTGAAGAATTTATTTTTTGCATTTTTAAGAGAAAATGAATTAAGAACGGTTTCATAAATAGGAAAAACGTAGTAATGATGCATTTTTTACTGTGATTCCAAAAATAACTGCGATTCATAGTTATAAGTACATCAAAAGAAATAATTTTGGTAGCCCACCCTTTACATAAACATATATGTAGGTTCTGAAATTTCAGAAATTTACCGAGCTCAGTGACCGAGTAGTCCTGTTTTCACTGAAATAACCCGAAATTTGTGTCCGCAATGCGCATGATTCGTCAGCAAAATGCGCTGTGATCCACTTCTCTAACGGTATAAATTAGGGTGCGACGCTCTAAGCGTTGCGTATTGTCAGGCTCACCAGCTCTAGTCAGTAAACGTCACAGCTCTCCAGCGTATCACTATACTCAGGACCGCATAAATTCTCCAGTTGGACGCGAAGGGGGCAACTCGAACGTAGTGTAAGGCAGCGTCAGCGCAAGAGACTGCAAACAAATGGCTGATAAGAAAACCGAATCAAAGAACTGGTATTATGTTCAATGTGGTCAAGTTAGATGAATGATTATCATATGTACAGCATATGTCGGCATATCATATGTTAGAATGTTAGATGTACAGCAGCACTGTAACGCTCCTGAAGGACTTAGTCCTCCAGTGTTCGGAGCGATTTCTAGACAGTGCGAGTAATTGCCGAGTAGCAATAGAAGTAGAGTTAATGGTAGTTAGAAAAGGCAGATGCTTAATAGGAATTTACTTATAGTTAATATTTATGGCGATGCGAGGTTTACTCTGGCAAAGGTTAGTCCTCTCTTAGAGCAGTGAGCACGTCCTAAGAGGAAATGTTAATGTGACTCTAAAATAGCCATAACCTTGTAAATTTAGCGAAGAAATCTTGACTTGTACAACCACATACATATTCTTTTCCTGAGAAAGCATCAAATCATGTAAGAGACAAGATCTGAGAAATACATGGGACCCCGGCCGTCTCAAAACTATTTGCCACTCGACGAGTCAATTCCGTAGGATACGACACTGGGTGCAAAGTACGGCGCTCCTGTTGCGCCTGCTGCCACCTCCATATAATCTGCCCTGGGGTACCTACAAGCTCGCTCCTGCTGCGCGCCCTCTCCTCGTATGCAAGTCCAGCGGTCTACGTGCAGTTGCGGTGTGAACGGAAATGCGAGGCCCGAACGAATCTGTGGGGAATTTTCCCCACAAAGGTTCGGTTGGAGCTAGAGGGATGTGATGGCAATGTTTTCCCTGCAACAAAGAGAAAAAACATTCTCAACGCTCTGGTATCATAAGAACATAAAAATTTACACGGAATGTTCAAAGCATTGTCGATAAGGACACCTGAAAATCGATGAGGACCATTGCCGAAGAACTTCAGGTATCAGAGTGGACTATCAAAACTCTATCACACATCATAAAATTCGATGTAAGTCATAGGCAATGAGGAAGGCAAATTCGTACCAACAAAGACGCAAGAAATATTTTTCTTGGGTTTAAAACTGTAATTTAACAAAGTCAAAAATTCTTCGACTAGGATCAAAAAATTAATTGACAGAATGACAGGACAGGAATGATTTGCAGATGCTTCTAAAGTATCGAGGATGATGCACACTAAATTTTCGACTACTGTGATGGTGTTAGGAGTTGTGAGTAGTGAAGGTTATGTCATGCCACTTTACACTTTCCCACAGGGTCTAAGGGTTAATGCTACTGGGGACATTGATATTTCATAGCTCGGTTGTTAAGCCATGGATAGATAAAGTATCCAATGGAAGGCCATACGTCGTTCAGCAAGACTGAGCATCTCCTCTCAAAGCCATAGTATCCCAAGACTGGTGATTAGAGAATTGTACGGTCAAATGACTCATCATGTGGCCCCAAACTCACCTAATTACGTGGGGAGCGTCATTGAGAAGGAGTCTAATCGGCATCCTCATCCGACCATAGCTTTACTGAAGCTGCCATTGTCCAGGTGGTGTCCGAAATGAATAAGGACCACTTAACATCAGCTTGTCGATGGTTTCGGACGTGAATAAAAGCAGTAATAGAAACCAAACGAGCTTTCACTGAATAATTTAATAAAGTATTAAAAATATTTGTATTAGTTTGATTTATTTACATGTAAACATTATTTGCGAAAATATTTTTATTTATTTCACATGCTAAAAATATCCTTAAATAGCTTTCGTACCCTGATGAAAATTCTGGTGGAGAACTCCTGCGTCACTCCTTTGAGTGTAGCTCTCTCATATCGTTTCTGGACGGCGCACACTACCTGACTAGAGTTTAGTTATGGCATCTGATGCAATCTCGCCTTTGGGTGTCTTGTCGCCAGTGTTAAAGTGTCACCACTAAACGGAGACCCTGAAGTTGATAGGCATTGCTGATTTAAATTCTTGGTTTCTGATTTCATTTTTCACCAGATACGTTTAGAAAATCTGAACCTGCATGCATATTAAGGAATTATGTGATGTACATAACACATGAGTATTGTAGCTGGGATGACTGACCAATGTTATTGGTTCTATGAGTTTGGAAACTGACAGTGCACTATGTGCCCTGCTACTTAAGCGCTGGCAAACCATTCCCTCCTATTATTACTACTTCATTTGGTCTTGGGAGATATTCGTCTCCATTCCCCTAGGCTAATTTAACTATGCTGGGTGTAGGATCCTATGACTTCGAGTAGACTCACGGTAATCACTTACATGTGACGGAGACCTAGGGTTGGGTTTGATGGCCACTCTGCACTAACCTATCAACCAAATGGTCTCTGGATCATAGAATCTCTCGCGAATATGATGTTGATGGGGAGGAGATCATCTTAATTTTCATGTTAGAACTTAGTTAGGCAAAGCATTTTTATCCTCAAGTAATGATGTCTACGTTAATGACACTGTAATATTTGTTCGATAAAATGCCCTCAAAATTATATTTGTTTTCAGTTTAACTAAAATATCGGTTGAAGAATGGGAGTCTTATTTCTGTCTTCAGTAAGAATTTACGACTTGCTGACTAGACCGTTGAGTATTTGTAATTTCTAATCTGCAAAGATTTCTATTTGTTCAGTCATTTGATTATACATGAACCAAACTTTCCTTTTCAGGAAGAAACTCTTGGCAGAATCCGCCAAGAGCGTGACCTGATGAAGCACGAACTACGTTTCTGCAAGTCTAAGCTGAAAGCTGCCCAGCGTGAGCGTGACCAAGCTGTTAAATCTATAGCAGAGGCTCGATCGACTGACGCTGAGGACGGAGCTGACATGAACGGTGCTCTTGCTTCTGCAATATCTAGTGCACGAGACGAGGACGGTGCTCGTGTTGCGCCTGGTAGAGCTGGAGGTCATCGCGGTCAAACTGGCTGGCCGGGGGCGGACGCTGATTCTGCGGCTTTTGGTGTCAATGGAGTATCGGCCGCGGATGGAAGATTTGATGCGCCAGGCCTTGAGTTTGCATCTGACGAAGCGGATTTTGATGGAGTTGATGCCGATTATCCTTCGGCTTCTACTGCAGGTTACCCGCCCAGGACGTCGGTAGCGGGTTACCCGACAGCTTCTGGACCGGGTTACTCGGCGGTGTCCAGTGCAGATCCTAGAGCCGGTTACCTGGCTAAAGGGCCGACGGTATCCGGTGCTGGGGATCCTTCCCTCGATTTTTCCTCCGCTCCTCAAAGGGGCCAAGCGCCGCCTGGACGTGGGCTGCAAGGAATCCTTCGGTCATCTTCTCGAGGTTCTCGATCTTTGGTTTCGTCAAACGGGTCTCCCGCCTCCGGATTTTCTGGATCTCGTAGTGACGCCGCATTTGATGACGTAGCCGGCGTATTTGAAGTATCTGATGGTGGCATTGCGGATAATGCAAACGGTACTGCCGCTGGTGGTGTTGCTGCTTCTCTTGGCGTTGACGACGCGTCGAGAAAGCGGTTCCCCACAAGCACTGGATTACCATTTACTTCCACACAACCTCCACGAACCGACTTGACGGTTTCTGTAGTCGCCACTGCTGCGCGTCCAAGCCCTGCTTCTGTACCTCGTACATTTGGTGTATCTTCTGCATCCCAAGCTGCCGAAATTACTGGTATTGCTCTCACACCTGAACTTGACTTGTTTTCTGAACCTGCTCAGTATGTCACGGCTGGCCCCTCACAGGTTACAGCACCTTCAGCAGCACACCGGGCAGCGCCGACTCTTGACTCGGTGGCTGCTTGTGTCTCGCCTCCCTACTCTCCTCCGTCCCTGGCCTATTCTTCGGGTATATCGCTCTCGAACCGCTCTGAAAGACCTTTTTTGATGTGCTTGTGTTGGGTTTTTGCTTTACTTCTCTGCACTCATTTATTAGTTCTTGGCACGGTGTATGATACGTATATAAAGACATGTTCTTAATTAAATTAGAATGAAGTTTCGAGCTACCTGTAGTGCATTGAGCTGATCTAGTTTGAAGAAGTTATCGTGGGTCCAGTATCAGGTCCCGGCCTTTTTTTTGCCCCCAATCTTGCGATTGGTGTTAGAGAAGTCGAAGACTTCCTCTTGTACGATCGGATATGTTCTATTAACTTTTATTGTATTACATTTCTAGTTCGTCAGGGGGTCGTAAAACTTTTCGACCAATTATCTCCGAAATACTCAATAAAATTGTAGCTAAGAACGTGCATCTTTTCAGCATTGAGACAATTGTGAAAACTGAAAGTCGTTTGTGATGCTGCTAATCATAATGATGTGACGAGCGTAGAACGCCTTATTAAAACGTCGTAACAAGCCTCCGATATCCTAATTATTACAATCAATCGTCCCATTACTACTTTATTGCAAACAGGATGTCCCAGCTGCAATGGGACACTTCCAGTAAAGATTCCTGCCGCTCAGGCCAAATCTTATTGGAAGAAATGTTCAACAGGGTGTCCTGTGTGCTTCAAGATAATTTTTTAAAGCTTGCGTATTGGCGTGTATAGCTGAGGTCTTTAAATTTTGTTATTGTGTTTGAGAACGATCATTCTTCAAAAAACGTTTATGCATGATTTTCAGGAAAATATTCCTCTCAGAATGCATGTGTTAGATTGCAGTGGTTCCCAAACTAGGGGGCGCCCCTCCCTAGGGGGGCGCGAGGAGGATACAAGGGGGGCGTGAAGTCATCTGCTCAAAATTATTTGCTTAATTAGAATCATAAATCATTCCAAGAACAAATATCTGTCATTATATACATGCAAGGTATAATTATAGTAGTCACTCCAATCCGTTTTCTATTAGGCTGGTTCTCTTTACACGTTTAGGACAAGTCAAAGATACCAACCCCACTGACGCCACTGAGGGACTCGTCACAAACTCCCAATACTCCCTCCCGTCAACCTGAGCACATATTCCCCTTGTTCACGGGAGTGATTTATTCCACTCTTCAATTCTGGATCACATACGTGTATGAGTGACATTGTAACCTTGACGATTTGCAAGGGTAGAACGGTGCAGAATGGAATGTCTTGTTGATTGTGTGAAATACTCGTTGTGATCGAAAGTGTGAAATGTGAATAATACGCTGTGAGTTTTGTACGCTAGTTTGAATGCATGTGGTGAAGTGTGTGCGTTGATTCCAGTATGGGCGGCGAAAAGTGTGTGTGACACATTAAGTGTTCTGTCTATGTTGCTGGGTTGATGGTTCAATCGCCATATCTATTCACTTAATAAAAAACGTTAATAAAAATCTCAGACAGCAGAAAGTAGCGAATCAATCATAAAAAAGTGGAAATGATAAAACAAGTCCAAAAACACGATAACAGACTAAACCACTGCAAACTCAAACTCAACTCTCGACACGTAAACAAAACTAAACCACCTTGCACGCACTACTCTACATCACACCAAAAAAGTACCATCATATCACAATTGAGTCATCGCTAATAAAAGGGTGCCTGCACACCAAATGATTTGAAGCGAGAAAGCAAGCAAGTTTGAATCGATTAACATGTATTCCTATGGGAGTCCACACCCTGAAAGCGAGCGAGCGAGAAAAACTGAAGATTGGCTGAAGCGAGAAAGCGACTCGAAGATGGTTTCACGCTTGAGAGATGCAGCAGGAAGTCTCTGGCAGGGCGCGTGAGATGTCGACGAGGGAGGTAACGCTGCTCAATTCCTTCTGCGTAGACCACGCGTATACTGAACTCCATATATCCGAAGTTTATCCTGTACTGTGCCTTTGGAACTCAAAAGATCTAAGCAAAGTGACAGATTTCATGTTTCAAAGCAATGGGACGAAGTAGGAATGAAATTACACATGCTTACAATTTACAATGAAATTACACGTTACAAACACATGCTTGTACCGCTAGTTTTTGTTATAAACCTATCTCCATGACATTCTGGAGCAAACTAGCCGTCTTTTGGTGTGTGATAGATCTCGCCTGACCTCTTTCTCTCTCGCTTGCTTTCTCGCTTTCAGTCTTTTGGTGTGTAAGCACTCTAAGATCCAACAAACAAAGGTACATGAGCACAACTATGCCAAGGTCGACTGTATGCAAAACATCGCTCGTCAAATCAACACATTACATCACAGTATTACTGAGCAGAATCCATTTAACGACAGAATCCATTTAACACTGATGTGGAGTTGTTACTGGAATCACTGCAATAGAAAGCCATCGATTTGAAATGTGACTCCAGCGCGAAAAGGGACTTTGAAACAATGAAGTTAGAAAAGTTTTGGGTGAAATATCTTCCCATGTACCCAAAAGTAGGTGAAGAAGCACTTCGTGTGATTCTTCCCTTTTCCTCTACTTATCTTTGTGAAGCAGGATTTTCAGCTCTTGTTGTTCTGAAAACAAAACAGCGCAACCGACTTGATGTAGAAAATGACTTACGTTGTGCGCTGTCATCTTTCAATCCTAAAATTTCTGATCTTGTGAGGAAGAAGCAGCAGCATCCATCTCACTAAATTAGTTCATAAATGAGTCATTCCAAATAGTATATGCCATGTTTTCAAATTATTTTTTCTTAAAATTGCAACTAAATTTTGCCAGTTCAAACTTTATTTTGCTCACTTTGAACCAAATGTTTCCTTTTCAGTTAGTGGAATGTAGCATTATTTATTTGAGTGGCTTTCATTATTGAAATGTAATACAAACAAAAATGTTTACCTGAACCATGCTAAGAAATAAATGTAAGAATCATTTCATATGAAAAAAAGAGGCACTGGGGGCGTGCGGGTCTACTGGAAGCAAAAAGGGGGCGTCAGGTAAGATAGTTTGGGAACCACTGTGTTAGAGTGTCTAATTCTATTAATTTCTCTCTGATTGAAATTTCCTTTACTAAGTCACAAATTTATGTGCCTCTTAAGTAGTTCTTTAGTAAATTTCAAATGTGGCTGCACTCGTTATTAGTGCACTATAATAGGGCACTCCTTGCTACATTATTTAATTTCGTTTCATTCAAATAATTTCTTATACTTACAAAGTGCGAATGAAAGTTTTGGTAACGAAGCTGGTCGTGACGTAGTTACATGGTACTCTGGAGACGCGTTCATACACTCCTTGTGCTCACTAAAAGCTACAATGAATTTTCTCAGCACTTTTTTCGGTATTTCTTGAGACATGGTGTTTGAATCCTGTAAATTGTCTGTACTCGAATTTAATTGGGAGACCCGGTTATTTACTGGTAGATTTAGTTTTTATAGTTTCCCGATATTATTGATGGGAATTTAAACCCTCAAGTTTATTTGCTGAATGTTGGATCGTTCACAGCAATAATCTTTTGGTAGACGGCACTAAGTAAATTTTGTTATCTACCTTCGTTTTCTTATTTATCTCACATTAGTGCTCTTACAGTTCTCACCTTCGTTGTATTTTTGTTACCCATAAATTGTAAAATTTTCTTATAGGGGAGCATGGGTTGTGCAGTAGAACTTGCCATCTATCATTGGAGCGGGTTCACTTATTTTCTAGCAATTGTAAAATGTATTTTTTGTGATGTGTCTACGCAGGGCCGCCTAGTGGCAGAGCGGGTCGATCTGTACAGGTCACAGAGCCCTCGTTTGGACCTTCTCGGCCTGGTGCTCTTGCCGGTGCTGGTTTTGCTGGTCATGGTGCCGGCCTTGCCGGTCCTGTAACTGGCTTTGCTGGTCCTGGAGCTGGCCTTGCTGGTCCTGGTGCTGGCCTTGCTGGTCCTGGTGCTACCGCTGCTGCTCTTGCTGCTACTGCTGAAGCTCAGGTCAGATTGCCTTTGAGGTTCGTTTTACACGGTTGTGATAACATTGTAATAAGGATTCAAAATTTACAGTGTTGAGGTCAACCTGGTCCAGTTATACCGGGGGCGAAGTTGGAGCGGGTGGCCAATATAAAAGAAGAGTTGTGAAAAAGCTCAGGTGGTAAGGGAGTAAAGAGCTTTTCGCTTGCTATTTGATCTCATTTCCAGATTTTTGCAGGACTTGCGCCATGCCATGCGAGAGCTGGAAGCAAAAATTTCGAGTCAAGAGGTGGAGCTACGTACCGCCAAACAGGAGAAGGAGTTTTTTGAGCGCCAATACAGTGCGCTCAAGAAGTCCGGCGCTGCCCAGGTTAGAACTTTGGTCGACGGATTTTGCTGCTCCAGATTGTCAGATGTTTTTTAATAGTTCTACAGAATTTGATTGGCTACTCGGATAATGAATCTTGGGAGACCTATAGTCTAGTCTTTATTGGTATTCTTCATAGCTTGTTCGTTTTCCGTCTGGCGATTGTAGTTGTTTCTATTACATTTGAGATCAGCTGTCGTTTTTCTTTATTCGAGGCTTCGTTTGTTGGGGTTCGTCTTTACCCAGTTAACTTTACTCTGACATAAGTAGTTAATACTTGCATTGCTCAGTTATTTTTGCGTTTTCCCCTATCGTATTGGCGCAGCTGGCAGTGTACGTTTTCAATGTCGAATTGGCTACGTTACTTCCCCTCAGGGGGATACAACTATTGCATCTATGGGAATTAGCGCTCCCAGGGGGACAATGTGAGGGCCCGAGCTAAAGGTTAGGTAGGCTTTCTTTTTGTTAAAATTACATAGGTTTTTGTTTTGTTACGGACCAACTTTTTTTTCGGTTCACTGCTGTCCTGTTTTTTCAGCACCTACTACTTTCTTCTTCAACTTTGATCTTGTTTCATGAACTTCTTTCTCATCTTACTGTTTCCATGTTCTTTCTGCATAGATTCCACGTTCCCTTAACTCTATACTAAATGGTGCCTTCTTCCTTCCTCTCTTTGGATCTTTTTTGTTGAGGAAAGGGAGGCTTAAACTGAATAATAATCTAATCTAATATAATCTGGCTACGTAACTGTAGTGCCTAAAAACTCGACTTGCCAACGATTGACAGGATAGTATTTTAGGTGAAATTCCATAACCCAGTGATAAATCATAATTTTTTAAGTGTTTCTATGTTAGGAGGTCATTACTATCCCACCGTGGCTCACAGTGTTAGGATACTATTGTAGGTCTAATTCTATTTCCCACCGCTGTCACCAATTCTGTTAAGGATACCATATTGTCATTACTGTCGCACTGCTGTTGCATCATTTGTTGTGTCCCTATTTTATTGTAATTTTATACACTTCTGCTGTTACATCCGCTGTTAAGGTTTCGTTATCTTTCGTCTTAATTTTTGGCTAGTTATCAATGTCACCATTTGACTTTTATCATTTATTAAGTCACAAGTTAAATTTAACCTCATTTCGCCATTTTATGTCTCTCAATATCAATCAACTAACAAATTTACCGCCACTTCCCGAATTACAGGAAACAAGTAATTTCAGTAAGGGCGCGGAGGTATTTTAGTTCTCCAGCAAGCGCTATTGATCAGATTATGATACAGATAATGATAATGAAATGGTTTGAACGTTCATCTCCATTTTTTCGTGTAATAAATAGGGGATTAAGATGTCAAGGAAAACATCAAGAAATTTATTTCTAAAAGACACTACTAACATATATTATCGCAGGAGAATTGGGAGAAGCAACACATTGCTATGGTTAAGTATATTCGAAACACTCATTTTAAGTGAGTAGTACGCTTAATTCACTTCGCAGTACCGAGAATCAACAGTGATGGAGGAAACCTAAGGGGTAATCTCCATGTTATCGATACGTGAAAGTTAAAATCGAAATGTCCTTACTATTGAAGATGTACACAGCACGAGTTTACTAGTGTTAACAATGCTACTTCAAATCACTGATCGATGAAAAGAGTGAGCGCAAAATATCTTGAAGATATACTTTAAACATTGATCATTCTATAAGAGTGATGAGAATGATTGGCAAGATCTAGCCTTCAATATCGATTTTCGATCTGTTGCGATAGGAGTACGCCTTCACAGGCTCACTTTAACAAAGGGTAGCCAACTCTAAGCGTCAGGCGTGATTGTTACGAATGAACTGGTCCTGACGATGTCACAAGAAATGAGAACCTACTTTAAGGTATCGACACTGATATTTATTATACCTATACCCATGCTACTTTCAACTTTTCTCATATGAAAGATTCTCCACACAGATAGTAACGAACTTTAATGATATGATGAAAGGGAGAAAGGTTAATTTTTCTTGAGAATGGCGTTTGGGGTCCGTCCTAGTAGAGAGCGTAGGGTGAAGAGAGTGGCACTGGTAGCAGCACTTGTAACTGAGATCGAACGAAATTGATACGGGTAGGTCTTCAATCGACGTCGACGCACATTCGATGAGCGAAAGCTGGGACGCCGACGTTCTTTGTGTTAGATATTCATAGTGTGAAAGATAATCCCAAAATATAGTAGAAGATTGTACGGATGCTTCATCGTTTTGATAACACATCTCTTACGAGTCAACATTTCATTTAGAACTTTTTCAACGCATAGCAAGGAAGAACGTAGGCTATACATATATATTCCTCATGGCGTTCATGTTGTTCGCAGATACCATGTAAGTGGTTGTGACTATCACGACGTGTTACTGTTGTACCATAAATTCGACTTTGCTACGTCACTATTATACCAAAATGTCAACTTGATCACGTTACTGTTATGCCATATTGGCTACGTTATTGTTGTACAATGAAGTCAACTTCGCTGCGACATTTCGCGCCATAATTTCAACTTACAAAAATTTCCGCTTTTTTTTGTGCTTCAAAGACAACGTGTGTTATTTAAAAATTAACCCTCGGTCTTCGTTTTATCTCGTTATAACGTCTCGCGGGATGGGACACATCCAAGTTGTGTGGGCTTGTGTTATAGTTAGACAACGATTAAGCTTCGCTCCTATTACCACAAAAAATTGTTAGTAATGTACTTAAGAACGTATTCATAACGTCTTCAATTTTTGCATGGTACCTGGTAGCGCGGCCATTTAAAATGAAGATCAAGTTGTCGGTGGTATGTTCGTACCACTAAAACTTCTTCCTGAAGAAATTTTGACAAAGTTTGGTCTGACTGCGTTTCTAAATTCTGCTTCGCATTTTCTGACAAGTCGTTGGCCCCATTTTCTCCCATGCGTCGTGCGAGGAAGGGGCCAGGCTCCACAGGGATTTTAGGGGCTTTCAACTATATTTTCGAATGGAAATGCAAGGCAATTTCATTGAACATGGTGCTTCGTTTAGTTTCCTAAAGTTTTTTGAGTCCATACTGAATTTTCCCGTAGTCCTTGTTAGACTTACTTCTTAATTAATGTTATGGATTTCGCGTTGCTAGTTGATTTATTCTAATAGTTGGTCAATGCTTGAAAAATTTCAGAAGCTAGTCCATTTATGATGCGCGTGTTTGCATGCGCCTCGGAGTTTATTTACTTATTAATAGGACTTATGATTGATGTTGATTATTATGCACACCTTTGCAGGATACAAAATCCAATTTTAGAAAATGAGTGCCGCGTCTAATTGAAGAAAAGCACATTCCTTAGTGAAGATTCTTCGCTGTCCTTAGCTAAAGCTAAGTTTGATGCACTATTTTAAACAGCAATTTGCTTATTCAAGTTGGCTATGGCTCCGTGATCACTCGTGCATCAATGAAATCACTCATTCGTATGGATTCCAAAATCCCCTCTGGGGATACAACTATTGTATTTATGGGAATTGGCGCTCCCAGGGGGAGTATGTGAAGTCCTGAGCTAAAAGTTAGGTAGGCCTTCTTTTTGTTGAAATAATATGTTTTTTTTGTTATGTTACAGACCATCTTTTTTCGGTTCACTGCTGTCCTGTTTTTCAGCACCTACTTCTTTCTTCTTCAACTTTATCTTGTTTCATGAACTTCTTTCTTAGCTTGCTGTTTTTATGAACCTTGTGCATAGATTCCGCGTTCCCTGAACTCTGTACTCAATGGTGCCTTCATCCTTTCTCCCTTAGAGCATCTTTGTTGTGGTAAAGAGAGGCTAAAACTTTCTTATAATCAAGCAATCGTGGATTTCAAAATGCCAGTATTCTGAGTCATTTCTGCATATGACGTTCGCGACTTTTGTCAGACGGGTGCTGGAGCAACGGGCGCTACGGCTGGCGTGAGTGAGCGGGAACTGGCGAGCGTGGTGCAGGAGCGAGATTTCTACAGCACCCAACTCAGCGCCCTCACCAAGCAGCTGGCCCAGGTGCCTGCCACGGCCGGCCCCAACGCTCCCACCAACACGGTGCGTGGCAACTCATTTCCATGTCTTTCTTTGCCGATCGACCGAAAATTCCCCGACTTAGACTGTGTATCTAGGACTGATAAGTATTGTGTATCTATGGTGACGCTTTGTTGTGTCTCCAGCAATGGCATCCACTCAGAAATGTGTTGATGTGTCAGTTTTAAGTCACGAAAAATGCCTACTATGTAGCTATAATAATTAATGCCAGTCGAGTGGGCCACTTGATGTCGCTGCTGTAGTTGAATTCAATCAATGTGCAGCAGATTTTTGATGTAGTACGCCATGAATAACATATGCAAAAATATAAATTCAGAAGAAACCATCGGTATTTTCTTTTATTTGACCTTTCTTATCTAACTTAATTTTTGATAAAAGCCCTTTGAAATAGTTATGTCAACTCACTGTTCGATTATTTTTGAAACCTTCTGAAAGGGGAAACTAGTAAATATTTTGACACTTTTAAAGACGGTCTCACAGCAGTCCTGCAATTTCCATTTATTTCATCTAGACGAAATTGCTATCCCACAGTTTAAGATCTTTCTTGTTGTGCAACTCTGGGCAATGGGCATTCCAGAAGTGGAGCTTCAGGTCTTCTATGATAAAGGGACTGTTAACTATCGTCTCTTTAGAAGAATAATAACATTTGAATGGTAAAATTTGCTACAAGTTTTTTGAAAATAGCTTGAATTTTTAGTCTACGTCAACATTCGTTCTGTTTCAGAGATTTAATGTTAGGATTTTACTCTATGATTCGAATTGCGCTATTTAGGAACTAAATTGTTATGTTTAATGTTCTGTTGTAAAATATCCTATTTGGAAATTTTGTTGTTTGGTAATAATTGGTATTTATGCAAATTAGTGCTCCCAAAGTGAAAATCTGAGGTCTTGAACTCAAATTCAGGTAGGCCATTTTTATGTTGAAACAGAATAGGGTTTCTACTTTGTTATGGGCTACCTTTTTCAGTTCACTACCGCCCTGTTTTCGAGCACTTACTTCTTCCTTTTTTATCTATCCTCTATCATGTTTTACACACTTGCTTTTTAACTTACTGTTTCTTGCGCAAGGGAATAAGAGTGTGAACAAATTTTATGCGAAGATTTTCGTACCTTAACTTAATGCCAAATGGTTCCTCTCTTCTTCAATTTCTTTGAAATACCTTTGTTGTGGTTAAGCTAGCTTAAACAAACTTGTCTTATCTAATTTTTGTTGATTAAATGGTCTCTGTTGTTTAAAATATACGAGCTCGCGAGGCTAATTTAATATCAAGATTTGAGTGATCATGTATCCACTCAGCGTTCATCTAGAAACTTTTGCTTCTGATAAAAATTTCTTTTCGCAAAGTGTAAGCTTAGAGGATCAAGTGAGTGTTGTATTGTATTATACTGTCAAGTGAGTGTTGTATTGTGCGCAGCGCGAAGAGTTCGAGACGACGGTGGCTGAGAAGCGGGCTGCCGTGATGGATAAAGTTGAGCTCGAGGCTAAGGTACGTTACCTTCGGTTCAGATCATTCAGTGCTTACGCTTGCTTTTGTTCAGTACAGATTGGCGTTCAAACGCAGTGGATAGAATGAAGGTAGTGAAAATAGTACTAAGTCATGCTTTGTTCTAGCCTTCTGCTATTGTTTGCATTTAGTTATCGGATTTACATTTGCTTACTCTCATCTATTTGGGTCTTCATGACGACCTAAATTTTGGTTCAAGATCATGCATGAAGGAATTCATTACGGAATAATAAGAAATTATTTTGCTCTATTCTCCCTTTCCAATTAGCTGTGTGTTTTCCTTTCTAAGAAAGAATAAATTCCATCATCTTCGTGATTGAAAATCATATCTACTATCTGTTTCGCCTTTATAGCGTTCTGAATTTTTTTGCTTCGAAAACAATAATTTGAATTAGTAAAAATGCTTAAAATCTGATGGTAGGCAAAAATCTCAATGACATCAGTAGAAATATTGCTCTCAAAACCAGTCAAATTTTTTGTAGAAAAATAAAAGTTAAGGGTGGCTGGGAATGTTAGTTTGAGTCGTTTTCACGGAAAAGTGCATGGTTATGAATTTATGCAACGCCACCATAATGTTCATTGGATCAAACGCAGTAAATTTGACGTATTTAAGAATTCTGGCATCACAACGCCCGGTGCAGGTGCGGGCGCTGGTGGAGGAGGCGCAGGAGCAGGCCAGCGGGCGCAGGGAGGCGGAGGGCAGAAGCAAGCAGCTACAGGCCGCCCTGCAAAAGTGAGCGAGCCTGGTGGCAGCCTCAGGATTGTACTACATAACAGCGGGTGTAGAATGTAGGGTTATTTCTCTAGTGTTTATGTGAGAATCTTCCTGTGCCAAAAATTTCTCTTCGTGAGGCAGTTCAGTCAACCCAATTATGGTCACCGGAAGGACCTTCATGGACTTCTTCATGATGGGAGCTTCAGTGTAACGCATGGAGCTAAAATATCGCTCAAAAATCTGGGTAAATGTGAACGCCTGCACGAGTTATTATCCGTTTGTCTAGCGCTTTGGCCACTTTTGCCTTATGACAAGCTTGTAATTGAAAACGTTTCGTCGAACCAAGCTTGTTAAATGAGATCGTATCGTCTGGAAGTTAGTTTCCCCTTAAAAATGTGAGTTTGCTAAACAAAGCTGGTGCCGGCCAAAGCATGGATACCTGATCTGTAGTTGGTTGTGCTTCCAGACTGCAGGACGCGGCGGTGCAGCAGCTGCCGACGTCCTCCCAGAGCTTCATCAGCGAGATCCGCAAGAGTCGCGATGCGGCGCTGGCCGAACTCGATGCTCTCAGGAAGGACCGTGACGCCCTACGCTCTAAAATGAAGGTGCTAGGATGCGCTCTATGCTTGCGTATGCTTAGGGTTTTATTTCTGAGAAGAGTGTAAAATAGGGCTTTGAATTGATTCACTTACACGTTTTTATGCCTTATTTTAGCTTTAGCTGTTATAGTATCGAATTTCCTAATTAAAGGTTTGAGGGAAGAGTGTTATCGCTATACAACTTAGCTCTAATTTTGATTGAATGGCAATGGCTTTCGTCCATTTTTGAGTAACCCACGTACGATAAATAAGAAAATATTTACGCTGCCGTAGTCGAACAGGAAACCTGAGTCTTTCTTGTCGGAGCGATGAGTGAGGCGTGCTTGAGGGTGTGTACGTTGTGATGCAGTGTGACTGTTCGTGTCGTCATGTTACCTCACAACACACAGACGTTCTGTTCACTTCGGTTATGGACCACACGCCGTGAGGAATCAAACTCAGCTGCTCTTGCATTCCAATGCCCTACTATGACTGATCCATCATAGCTAGAAGTAAAAAAATGTCCATCTTTCTCAACACTTGTCACTGTTGAGGTTTAATAACGATCATTTCCGCCAGCTCGCACAAATATTCCAGAATGTTTTCCTTATTTTAAAATAAATGCTTTCGAAGATGTAAAAAACCTGTGTTTTCTATTACATTCAAGTCGTTGGAACGCCTCATATCTTCAAGTACGATTATTTCCGTGCGAAGAAATGATGCATGGCATTCACTGTATATTGCATGACCTTCGTCTAACTGTTTTTCTTCATCAAGTTGGTAAACGATGTGTCTAAAAGGCGTTCTTAAATAATAGGCGTGTAAAATTCATCACAACGCATCCTAAAGTTAGAAACATGTAATTTTTCTTGCAAATGTTCAGTTTCGTTCAAGCCTTTGAGCCATGAGTTCAAAATTGTTAAATGTTAATCATTTACGTCAAGTATACAATTATTTTCTAGAATACGATCTTCCCATATTGGTGCATACATATTAAATATATTTTTAATTTACTTCCGTAACTGTGCATTGCAGACTTTGAGAGTAAATTTTGTTATCTAAAATCGGGCCATGAGAGTAGGGTCTTGCATACGGATTAAGTACTTCATTTTGGCGTTGCTTTGAATGGGCTAAAAACTTATTTAGGAGTATAATCAGAAAATCTTTTTCACGTACACTTGTATGCACCTCCTTCAACGTACATTTCTCTAGTTTCAATATATTAAATTTTTGTATTTTCTCGTTTTTAGCTCGGGTAGGACCATTACTTCAGGATTGCACGAAATAAATACGCTGAGTGCGTGGTATTTTATTTTGAGTCCAGAACTGATCACTTGAAGAAGGGAGGATTTGAGAAGGCCATGCTGACTGAGTGCTCGCTGCTGCTGGTGTTCTCTGGCCATCACCTGATGGCGACTGTTCTGCAATATAGTCATAATTTTATTGATAATAATCCGATAGTTGCGTCAGGGAATTGAATTTTCCATTACTGATGTAGATAAGTGTTGTTTGTTCGAATTTAGTTGACTGAGATTTACTTTGAAACTCGTATTTATGAGGATTTAATGAATACCCACGTGAGACATTGCCGAGCCCGAGGAATAAGTGCATTAATATATAACGTACTATATATATTGACATAGTTCCGTGCAAATAATTTGATGTTAAAAAATATGTATATTCTCATCCTTTGATAAAGCCTTCAGAGAATGCTCTCTTCTAGCGAGATAGTACATGATATGTGTAGCACACCTGTAAGGCTTGCTAACTAAGCAAGACAACATTATATTACTTCGCTCCCACTGTCGAATAATTTTAAATTTGGCCTCCTCGCTCGTTGTAGCCATTATTATGAAATCTTTGGTATTCTGAAGCATTTCTTTAAATAAGGTTCTCATTTTATAAGGGGATTCATTTCTTTATCTCGTAAGTTGTGTAAAATGTTTCAACATACATTTTTGAGAATATTGATGGCACTCTAACCCTGGGTGAGAATTATAGCAGTCAGTTCAAAACGTTGAGGGTGGAAGAGACGATCCCTGTTGCAAGACGGTGTTGAGAAATGTGCATTTTGGGGCTGGAGATCCTCCTTCGTCTTTTCCTTGGGATATCCGTGTCTCTCAAGCCTTTACTGGTCTTACATCATGTATTCATGGGCATTATTAGGTTGAGAGGATCAGTTGTGGAATTATTGTTTTCTACTGGATGGGAGTGCATGTCGTGAAACTTGAGTGAAAGGAAAGATTGTTGTTTTGCTGTTTAAATTCAGGAAGAGATGAGAGAGAGACGTTTTGCGTGCTCATATTGAGTGGTAAAGTACTTCGAATGATATTGCGAGGACGACGCACTGGTAGGTTACCGCAGCTTCAGAAATGCTTCCGGGACTTCTATTTTTTCTGGCCCATTTTGCTTCTTCAAGTTTTCATGCCTTTGTTTTCTCTTCTTCGTTTTTTTCCTCGTTCTTTATAGCCTGTTGTTTTTCTGCGTATGGTATCTTTTGGGGAAACACGTCTCTGGCATTGTCCTACGTTTTCTTTAGACCATTCTAAATGGTCCCTTCACATTCCTATGTGAAAACATCTTTGCAATGAAAACGGAGCCTTAAACTAACCACTAGATTGCTATTCTTGTTACTGCTCTAATTTTCCGGAAAATATGAAAAAATACGAAGTCTTTTGATATAATAGCTGCGTATTGAGAGAATGTGTTAAAATGAATTTACTGGTGCGTGTGCGTAAAAATTTGTTGGAGTAAATGTGACTCTGTGGGGCCTGTGCACAATTGGTGTTTGACTGCACTGGACTTCGGGAGTTAACCAAAAATGGGTCAGTTATCTCGTTTCTGTAGCTATCTTGTTCTATTCTACTTCTATTCTAATATTCTATGAGAAGGAGTGTTCATCTTTGTCATTCGCGGTTTGTTGTCTGCAGCTTGGCCAATGGCCCCAGGTTTACGAAGTTAAATATTTCACATCGTAGCCACGATACAAATGATCAAAAGGCGCTGGTCGATGTGCAGCAAGTGACGACTCAACAAGCACGAGACGGCGCTGCGTCATCGGAGGCGCAGAGATCTCTGCAGCAGAGGGTGGAACAGAGCAAGAGGGTGGTGACAGAGCAACAGCAGCGCCTGCAGACGCAGGCCAACGTGCTGAGTGGGGTGCAGGGGCAGCTACAGACTCTGCAGGACCAGCTACAGAACGTCAACAAGCAGCTACGCGACTCTAACGCTCAGAATAATATATTAAAGTGAGATTCCTGTGAGCGGTGCGTTCAAACCTAAATTGTAGGTGTTAGCGTTGTAGGACTTGAAGCTTCACATTTCCAAAGCTCAATGCCATAAATGAGTGAGGCGTGGTGCATGGATTTACGGATGGGGCGCTTTAGTTTCATCTTTTTTTATTTGGTCCACAACACTTCAAAGGCCTGAGGCCTTCGTGATGATGAGCACGCTGTGAGAACGTCTCTTGCAGTTATTGCAGAAACTGTTTGAACGACCTAGAAGTCACATTATTGTACGACTCTGATAACTATGAGTTGATGAGGTCGGTAGTTCTGCTCATTTTGGATTAAAACTTAAATTTAAGCTCAGCTGAGTTGCGTGCGCTGCAGAAGCTGCTCAAGTGTTGCTGACCGCAAGCTTCTGATTACAGGTCGCAGCTGGGCAGCAGCGCAGCTGAGCTCAGCGAGCAGCTGCAGGAGCTGGAGAGGCGTAACAGAACACTGTCAGCGTCCGACAACCGCGTCAGGGAGCTGACGGAGCAGTGTGACGAGCTCTCTGCTGACGGTGATCGTCTCAGGCGTGAGCTACTCAAGCTCAGAGCTGCGCACACCGAACTCAATGATGAACACGACCGGCTGATGGTGAGCGAGCTGAAGTTGTGAGGGCGTACTGTGGGTTGTAAGGAGATAGAGGCCTGTCGTCAGGAGCGAAGAGGCGCGAGAATGTCTAGGATCAAAGTCTTGCTAATTATTGATTTGAAGAATAGCTATGCGGTGTATCGAGGTATTTTCATATAACCAGTGTTACAGTCGTATTTAGAAACACAATTACTGAGCACTTCTGAATATTCAGATTTCAATGCGGAAGATACGGAGTGGAATAAATCTAATACTATGGAACAATTACGTATTTGAAGATTAAAATTTATTGATATAGAGAGACACATGACAAGATGTCCCTGAATGAGAAGTTGACTCCGATCCTCTAAATTTTTTCCTAAATTATCACTGTGCATAGTTTTTGCGCTGCGTGGTCTAGTCTTCAGCTAGGATGTGCTTGAAAAGAAATCTCGGGCTGCCAGTCTTGGAGATCCATGAACAAGAAACATCTAATGTAGCTTTTATCCTGTTTAATTTTATTTTTTTGCATTAATATGCGTACTAAAAACATCCAGTATTACTTATAGCGTCGACATGCGTTTTTTGTGTGCTGTGTTACTTCCACTGACTTACTGTGGTTTAGCTGGCTTCAATGAAGAGTACAAATGTGCTGGCCATTAAAATCACACATGCAAACCCACCGTTGAACATGAACTATCCCATGATAATTACTAGTGTGAAAAGATTGCCTCATAGAATTGCGAATAATTTTTTTTTCAGCCGTCGAAACATAGCATGCTTAGAGTTGTTCTGTATTAAATCTGTTCCTTGGAAGTTCGATCTTGGGCCTCACTCCTTGACACCTTTTTTTCTTTCTTGGACTCGAAGTATGCTGATCCGTTCAACTGAGATGATTTGTGCAGGCCGAGCTGACCGCCAAGAAGGAAATCATATCAGCTCAGGCAGGTCAGCTGCAGCAGCGCGCAGACACCATCAACTCCCTGCAGGCGGACGTGGCGCGGCTGGAGGCGCAGATACAGTGAGTACCTCCTATTGTTTCTCCCTATAACATAAGGAGTTCCTGTCATGACTACTACCTACCTCTTAGGGTGTGGCTATCAACTTAGGGCTTTAATATTAAGAAATGTTTAAATTCCAATTTCTTGTATTAAGTTTTTTTTTAAATGAATGGTTTTTCTTTCTCTGAGTGGTGGTCACTCGAACTACTTGGGCACACTTACCCTCTCGTTGAGAGGACACAGCTGTCCGACCTGTGTCATTTAAAGACTTAGTTATTGATAATAACGAACGCATTAGTTAACTGTCCGTTGAATTCAGCCAGTTACTTATTACTAGCAACGTGGATATTATTTTCACATGATCATGCCTTAGTTGTAAAAGCTTTATTCGTGGGGTAAAGTAGTGCTAAGATTACCTACAGCAGAGTCCCGTTTTTTTGAAGTTCTAGAGAGGCGTTCATGTTATTGTATGTTGAGTACAGCTATGATGTTGTTGCTTGTGTAGTTTCTGAATGAAAGCGTGTGCGCATCCCACAAAATGAGGTGAGTTCGCCGCCCACGCACTGTAACGTAGGCCTCTCTCCTTCTCAGTGTTAGAAATAACGCTCTGGTGGCTGCTGTTTTGTAAAAACTCTTATGTTCTCTTATTTGTCCGTTTGTAAACATAATGTATTTGGCATTGTTTTCACATGCTCTAACTCTTTGGGAAAGGTAAAGAATTATTGTCCGGCTCTTGCTCCCTATTTGAGTTCTATGAGCAAATTATATCACCTGCTTGCATAATTATCTTTCAGTGATTCTATGCACATCTTTCTGAAAATTGGGAAAATTAATAGCTTCATCGTCAGCATCGCATTGATTTTCTGTGTCACATATTTACAATTCTCCTTTTTATATTTCTAAATACATTTGTTGTTAATGTGTGATGTAGTATTTGGTAATTTTACTCGTTGGGTCTTAAATTATAATTCAACATTAACGATTTTTTCTGTGAAGGATACAAAAACTGCGTGCGTATTGATTTTTTACTATTTATTTCTCATTGACATTTCCACTGGCACTAATAACGAAGGAAAGCAGCATTTTACAGAAGAAATCTGCTCGCCTATGCTTGGGCCTAGTTCCTCCCCCAGTTCTTTGGGCCGCTGTGTTGGGCGGATGAAAAAGAAGGGAAACAGGTGATTCAGGTTCAATTTTCAATGTATTGTCTCTCTCTCTTTAGATTTGTCGGCTGCTTGGACATAAGTACAAAGTAAAAAAACCAAATATGCCAGCACTTCAATTTTTGTTGTGAGCTTGTAATGCCCCCGACCGTTTCCTGTTTTCATGTTTTCGAGAAAGTAAATTTCTAGGTAACAGCTCAACGGGACTGCTATATAGGCAAATAGGCTGTACCATTGCACTAGTTATTTCCATCTATTTCATTGTTACGCGAGCTAATTTTTTCCTAGAGATTGGGTGATCAGTCGATAAAGCTCTTGCAAAATTTTACACTCAACAAAATGTCCAACTGAAGAGATTTATTAAAGCATTGACGCTATGGAAATGATACAGGCCTACCTCCACGTGAACACCAAGCTTTGGACAAATAAGACTGTACGAATTATTCGCAGAACATTAACTGATTTCTATTTAGAGTAAGTTCACATGTTCAAATTGTTATATGGGTTACTATTTGAAGCAATAGCCTATTTTATCAAACTCTTATGTACACAAATCCTTAAATTAAGAGGAACTTAACACGTGAGTTTGAGAGAACTCGGACTGTTGGACGCGCTCCAGCACGCCAGCCGCGCTGTGCTGTGCGCGTGAAGAGTTCTACATGGGACACGTCAGGGCTAACGCTTTGTATTTTTGTACTCTACAAGTATTCAAGTTTCAGTTCTTCTTGTTCTCCAGAACTTCGTTCACTTTCTTTGCAGTGGATGCGTGTGCTTTGAAGTTACTGTAGTTTCAATTTGATAACATTATTTATAACTTGCTTGGCATAACACTTTATTTATATGACACGCGCGTTTAAGAATGTTGCGACTTAGTTTTCCTATGCTTCAGCCCGAAATACACAATTACTTTTTCATGATTAGATTGTCTCTAATGTCTCTAAAAAATTTGATCGGAGAGTATCGTCTGCATCGTTGCATTCTCTCTCTCTGCACCAACCAACAGTTCGTGCTATTTAGGACTTCCATCAAATCATTTTAAATAATGAATGTCAAATCTTATCATAAAAGTCAAATTATTGAATTTAAACCATTGTACATACAGTATACTACACTGATGTTAGTTTTCCGCAATACTTTTTCGCGTGCTATTGTTCATATCATTGAGAAGAGGGTGGAAGCCGTCGCGCCCGCCTAGTTATGAGTCCCCTGTGCGTGAGGCGAGCAATTCTCGTGCTGATGTCGGCTTCTTCCTGCAACCGCTGACTTTGCTGCGGGCCGGTAGCCTCCTCTATGCTGTTGGCAGAGCCCCTGCTGAACGTGATGATCTCGTGAGTGTCGACGCGGTGCCTAGCACCTGAGTCTCTATCAGTGGCCGTGGTATTTTCCTCGTTGATGCCAGCTTGTGTCGGGAGAGGTGTGGTGGGTGTGGGTGATGGAGCGTTTTGCCTAGTCCTCATGAAGCGAGCGCGAGTGGTCAGTCTAACGGCAGTTTCCTCCCTGAGGCTCCGACCCTTGGAGTGCATGACGCTGTTGCTGAGGTGGTGCTCGCTGTCTTGTGCGGGTGCCATCAGGTTCCTGCTGATGAGGTCCCGGATGATATCGGCGGCCGTGATGCGCTCGCAGCGGCCTTTCCAGCGACTGTAGCCGCGGCGGCGGTCGCAGGAACATGCGAGTCCTTTGGTGGGGCTGTACGTAACTACGTGGCGGCTGGGGCATGGCCCTTTCTCTCCGAGAGGGTAGCAGATGTCGTGGGGTCCCCAGTAGCCCACCAGCTTGTCGTCGCAGTGACACCTGCCTCTAAAAGATGACGCTCGTTCATAAACCCAGAGCTTCCCCTTGGCACACGGCCCGCTGGACCCCACTGGATAGCACGAGTCAGTCTCGGGATGGTAGAGCTGACCTGTGTTGCTGCAGGGCACTGGGGTGCACCGCCCCACTCCTACACCAGCGCTTGGGTCCGGCTTCAGGAAATGCCCTGCCGTGCACACTGCTCGCGTGTACGCTCTCTGACACGTGCCTGACGCCACGTGCAGCAGGTGGCCGCTGAGGCACGTACACATAGGCTCCGTAGCTCCTGTGGGCAGAGAGAAGGTATGGCCGTCAGGACACGGGCCCTGCTTGTCGAGGGGGTAGCACTGGGCTGTCTCCCTGTGGTAGTTGGAGGTGAGATGCGGGCCGCAGCCGCACTCCGTCGTGCGGGTTGTGCGGTTGTACGTATACACGTGGCCTGTCACGCATGGCCCCCTCGTCAGCAGCTCGTGGCACGTGTTCGCGTGCTGCCAGTATTGCATTCGCATTAGAGAGCTGTCGCACCCACAAGTAGGCCAGCCTGAAAGTAAATGGAGTCTTGTGAGCTTGGGTCTTTGGGCATGATTTGGCATTGGGAAATATGTATTTATTATTCCATGAAATCTTCATAGAATGCTCTCCTCAAACTAGATTGCATGTGATATGCAACGGACAGGTTTAATGCTTGTTCATCTGGTCGTAAAGACAGAAATATGTTTCTTTGCTCTCATCGTCGATTGGTTTGAAATTTTGACTCCTCACTCGTTTTTAGTAATTGTTAAAGCATCGTTGGTATTTTGGAACATTTTCTTTAAATGATAGTTTTTATAAGGGAATTTTTCTCTTTAATTTGGAACTTGTATCAAATGCTGTAATATTTACTTCTAAGAATGTGGTTGACACTGTAATCCCGGGTGAGAATTATGGCAGTGAGTTTGAAGTATCGATGTTGGTGAGGATGTCTCCATGGCAAGTCGGTGTGGGGCCGTGGGTATTTTGAGGTTGGAGATTCTCTTCCGTCGTTTCCTTAGAATATTCGTGTCTTTCAAGCCTGTACTGTGACTATATCTTTTGTAATTGTATTATTCGAATGGATGGAGAACTTGTGAGATTGTTACCTAAGTATTAGATGTGGTAAATCTTGCGTATAAGAAAAACACTTTTGTTTTGCTGTTTAAATCAAGGAAGAGACGAAAGAGATATTTTACTGGATTTTTAGATGAGCAAATATTTGAAAATAAGGTAAATAAGGCATGAAGATAAAAGTGTGCTCTTTATTTAGAAGATTTGTTTCAAATGGAGGTGTTTTACGCAACAGCTCAAAAAAGCTGAAAATGTTCTCCAACTTGACATTTATCTGATCAAAAATTAAAAAATGATTATTGGGCCGTGAATGTCTACTGACTCTGAACGGTTCACATGGTGTGGCGCTGGCGGGCACTAAGGTGATGCAATAGTACAGGATGGAAATTTTGAATATGTAAAAAATGATATAGACATTTTAAATGAGAAGACTGATAGATGTGATAAGTGTGAGCCATAATAAATGGGCGTCTGTGCTGCTGCTGTTGGTTAGATCTTAAATATTAATAGATGAGATGAAGCGTCAGCCGTCGAAAATGAATCGAGGCTGGCCACCACCTTTTTTGTGTACTGGTCAAGCTGGCGTACCTGAGTCGGGGTGGAGGTGTACGAGATCTCCGTGCTGGCAGGGCCCCTGCGTGAACTGCCTGTAGCAGAGCCCGTCCTGTGGCCAGAACACGTCCCCTGTGGCGCAGCTGACGAAGGGTTGGCACTGCGCCTCCTCCCCTTCCGGAGGCTCCACCAGGTACTCTCTGCGGGACACACAAACGTCAGCGTAGGGTTCGCAGCACACGAGCTATGGGCGCACAATCAAGTAATAATCCTTTCGGAAGTCGTGCGTGTACCAGCCCTGAAACAAGTAATGCCAGATTTTCATAAAATGTCGTTGTGTAGCCGTACGGAAGGTAGTGTAAGTCCTTCTGGCGATTTGGTTATCTACTTGCTGCTTTTTCTCCCCTCAGGGGGATACAACTATTATATCTATGGGATTTAGCACTCCTAGGGGGAAGTGTGTGAGGGCCCGAGGCTAAAACTAACGACTAATCTAATCTGCTCCACAACGATGGAAAAAAGTAATACGTCTTGGATTGCTAAAAATGGGGTTGCATTTGGTCGGGCTGAGGGAAGCGGGAGTCGCTCATATTTCAATGAGGCTCTGTTTTGCGGGTCCTACTAACAATGGAAACACTCCGGTGCATACGGCTTATCAAGGCAAAATTGTGGTCGGAAGAAATTTGTAAACGATGACTGCAGCAGTGTGGCCTGAATTGTTGCCCGGAATCGCTTTGCATCAAGAATGGAACAATGAACTGTGAAACACCAATGATGGCCGTTCTCCTGCTGTTTTTGGACGAACACTTCTTAGTGAATTTCATGCAATATATATGTAGCAGAGTGGCTCTTTATAGCCGAGGTTAACTCCTGGCTGCCAGACCACTCGTTTAAACTGGGGCAAAGCACACGCATTTTGGACTGTGGAGGAGTCAAGTGTCATGTCAAAGGAATCACGATTCTGTCTCTATAGCAATGTTGCCCGTGTGGTATTCATCGAAGACCTTATGTAACCTTCGACGAAGCATGTGTGCAAGAAGTGATGCTAGGAGGAGTAGGGTCTGTCATGTTCTGGGGCTGTTTCAAATACACAGAAGTTGATCCTTTAGTTGAGTTATGTCATTGTAAACCAACATGGCTAATTTTAGTTGCTAGATAATCAAGTTTTGCTGTGTACAACATCTGTACGAAGAGAGGCTGAATGTTTTGCCCATCTTTCAGGATTACAACTGCCGGTTGCATCGGGCTAAATCTGTCATTAATTAGCGTCGCAATTATTCAGTATGTGTAATTGTCAGGCATTTAGGCTAGCTACCTAAGTCCCGAGACATGAAGCCAGTAAAACACATGCGAGACCTCTTAGAACGACAAGTTATATGTCAAGATCATCCACGTACGTACTGTGCCAGCACTGCGAGATCAGAAATCGACATTCAGGAACTTGTGGACTTGATGTGACAAAGAATTGCCACCATTCGTGATCATAGAGGTCCTACACCCTATTAATCGCCGTTGTAAATTTTTTATACAGAGTGCTCTTATAGATTCATAATAAATCATTTTTAGGCTCATAGATTTGTGAATTTGAGTTATTCACGATCAAATGAGGGAATTGCTGACGTTGCGTAAAGCTGTGCAGCATTTTGAGGAAAAAAATTGTTGCTAAGGAATTTTTTAAACTTAACGTCAACTTTGAGCATTTTTTTGATTGTTCAATTGTACCAAACTTTAGCTGTAACAAACTAATTTGGACAATCTGATGTTTATAATTTCAATATTAAATGAAAATTGCTTCATAAAGCATAACCGTGTGTAACTCTTATGCTCCAACTATAAAACGTCTCCAGGCGTGCTGACATCGCCAGAAAATGTGTATGATATTTCCTTTGTTTGAATTGGTATATATTGTTTACCCCATTGGAGCGGATTACTGTGGGGCCTTACCAAGCTCGGCTACGCTTTTATTTTTCGTCGGATCAGAAATAATAACTAGAAGCAGTTTTTTAAACGCTCATGTTACGGAAAAGGAATCACTGCATGCCTCGCAAGATTTTCCAAAGAATGGTCGGCTGCGTTCCATGGGAAATCTACGATAGATAGAAGCTAACTCAATTTCGCCCATTGGATTCACCACAATTATCGGTCCACTAGTGTGACGTCACGATTTCGATGAGCAGGCCTGGAGACATAGAAGACATTGCTTAAACGCCTGTCTGCATGTCGCAAAATATTCATCTCACTTTTTTCAAATAAAGTTGACACAATCATGTTTCACAATCAAGATTAAGGCAGAAAATGAAGTTTCTTTAAACTTATGTGAATGTTCTGAATCCAGAGTTTCTCTGAAAGAAAAAGAAAATATTTCATGTTAACGTCTCAAGCCTCCCCAGCATTCCCGCAGTTTGAGTTCATGAAGATTATATAGTTTTTTTTTGTAGAAACAAGTTTTAAACTTATCCTTCTGGATACTATTTCTCTTCTATAGTCAACATTTTTGAGATCTGGTCGGAATGTTATTTCAGCAAACTCCTGCCCGATATTAGTCTCATGTCTTATTTTCTTCACTTGCATTGGTGTGATGCAAGAAATCTTTTGTACTGAATGAGCTTCTTTCTCAATCTGGCCCCGTCTTAGTCCTTAGATTTTGCAGCAGAAGAGTTTCGCAGCGAAAATCGCGTCTTGCGCACACGCTTCGTTTTTAGGTTACACAAGGTCTTCGATGAATACCACACGGGCATCATTGCTATAGAGACAGAATCGTGATTCATCTGACCTCATGACACTTCATTCCTCTGCAGTCCAAAGTGCGTGTGCTTTGCCCCGGTTTAAATCGCACACAGTAATATGAACTTCTACGACAGGGCTTGGGGTTGTTCAGTTAGCGTTCCGGCGTCCATTGCGGAAGCGCGCACTCAAAAGGAAATTGTGCCGCGAATAATACAGGACCCTTGAAGTAAATAGAATCCGTGGGCGTTCAGTTGA
>JACJUY010002346.1:83580-109884 GCA_014220935.1 Platorchestia sp. MABIK | reverse complement strand
GGAATTTTGCGAACTAGAGACGATAAAGTTGATAAAATTGATACAGAATAATCTTTTCAATCGTATTTCTGTAAGAACTCCTGAACAAGACAACTATCCACTCACCCCCGATGTTTGTTTCTAATTGAGTCTTCTGACGAATAACCCGTCAGAAGCTGTGTAACATCTAGACTTATCAGACCAGAAAATGAGGGTATCATTTATAACACTCCATGCCAGACCATTGAGTGCACGGATCATTAGACTGGACAGCAGCGAACGCCGTGTTGGCCCTGTCAGAAATCGTGACGAATTTTTAATAGCGGATCGTCATCGTGACTTTCTCCTGCCCAATTTAGGATAATGCCTTCATGCCACTTGTGAAAAGTGCAAAGTGTCTCTATCTGATTCTCCTTACAAGCGGCGGGCATTTGTTTCATATTTTGGCTTGATCTGGAAGCTTAAAAAATTAATTACTTTAGGAAAGTATTTTCAAATTAATACAGATAACGCTTTCCTTGAGAATGGTTAGCACTGTTTTGTTATACTACTGCAGGAGCACAGAATGATTCTCCGTTGTGTAACCCCGTATCTTGAAACATTGAAGCCACTTTCAGCCATTTTTGGCCGCAATTAGAAGAAAGAGAAATTTAACCTGTTGAGAAATTGGAGAGTGATAAATATTAAATTGATTTGGAAGACTGTTGTAACAAATACACGGAGGTACCACTTAGAGTGGGAAAATTGCTGGCACTTCTTAGTAACTCAACAGCAGAGCAGCCAGTGATTCAGGAGTAAAATTTTCTTTGTGTTTCAGCGCAAAACGTTAATTGTTCCCCTGACAATTATTTCAAAACTCCGACAATTACCATTTGTAGGAACATATTTTTTACCTTTTTTGAACATCTAACTCACGTAAAAGTAAACTCTTAACAAACTTTTTGAAAATATTTGGTTTTAACTTTATGTCGTATGAGTGTTGAGTTTGTTACAAGAATAATTAATTGGCAAATTATTCTTACACAAAAGCAATATTCAACCGCCCTTTCTTTGGACTCAGAGTTAGAATAATTACTCATTCTTTGTACGTTATTAAGTACATGAATAGAGTTCAAAGCTTAGCTTTCAGGATGGTAGCTTTAACTGATCTCACATTACAGCAACATCACTCAAGAAATTAATTTTCAAAACTTTTTGCACATTAACAAATCCTAAGGATTTAAAGAAATTCACAGCTTCATTTCATAAGCGCTGCTTGGTAGATTAATCATGTTCTACGAAATCTAGGTTGTTCTAGAAATTTTCCAAATCAAACCAGTCGTGGCGCATTAGAGACGCATTAAACATCGCCAGAATCATTTTCGTTATTTTAAGATGTGTTTCGGTGATTAGAATGTTTGAAATCACTATTGTTCTTATACATCAGAAGAGCATAAAAACATCAATAGTAAAATTCATTTTACCGTGATGAATTCCATTCAACCGCTAGTACTCCATCCACTCATATGAGAGCATATTTGAACAAGTACATTATTTTGTTTTTAACGGGTGCAGCCAGTGCATGTTTAAATTTTGAAGGTTTTCAGTTCCCGACAATGTATACGAAGATTTAAATAGGTTCTTGGTTTTCAAGTAGATTCAAATCAGAGTTCTTCGATTGCCAGGAGAAAATTGTGAGTTTATTTCTTGAAGCCATATCCAAAACACAAAGTGTATCTTATTTCTGAATTACCTGTTACCGCGTTGTTGTGTTGCATGCAGATGAAAATAATTTCCCCTAGCATCTATAGGTATTAAATTCGTGTATTTGTGCCAACAGTCTATCAAATCAATTTAATATATATCAATCTTCAACTTGAATAATCTGGTAAAAGAACTTTGCAATGATTTCAAACATACGGTTGTTGAATTACAAGTCTAGCAATAGTTACGGAACTACTTCAATATGTTTAGCTATACTTAGTTCTAACGTAGAATGTACCAATTCAAAAGCATGAATAGTTTGATACATCAGTGACTTTGCCTGTGGGGGTGGGAGAGACCATCGAAATGGTTACCAAGAGCTTCTCGGAGATTGCGTAGTGGGGACAAGATACACGCAAGAGTTGTGTTAGGAAGATTAGCAGGGCTTCAGTGTTAGTGTTCGTACAATACAACGTAATTCAAGTAAGAATGCCGTATTTAGACGAAGACTATGCAAAACCGACGTTTTTTATAAGGACGTCTTTTATCTGACTAAAGAAACCCATCTTTCAGGAATGCGATTAGCTTTTTTAAACTTCCTTGAATGATGCCTATTGAGGAGTGACAAAATGGAATTAAATTATTCCGATAAATGGTATAAATAACGTTCAGCGTACCAAAGATTAGGTTTTCCACCCAAAAACACAGCTCTGACTCGAGAACATGGCGATGGTTGCGTGGTTTTTTGGTTACAATTAAAACGTAGCTTTGCATACAACTAGCAAAATGATCTGAAAAACAAATCTGTTGCTGCATGGCTTCAAGAAATAAATTTACAATTTTCTGATGGCGGTTAACCTGAATGTAATTGAAAATCTACGACAAAATTCAAATTTCCGAAAAAATCGTTGGGAACAGGAAAACCTTCAAAATTGGAACATGCACCCGTTGAAGAACAGAATAATATTTTTGTTCAAATGTGCTCATCTTTGAGCAAATAGTGAGCCATATTTACCTGTTTGATCAAATTTATCATCTCGATTAAAGGAATTATGCAATTAGTATTGTTTGTATGTTCCCACATCGTACGTGTTGGAATGTTACTGTATATATGATTTTAATGATGCTTTTTTAGTTTTTTATCATGTAAGATATGTCGTTCTGGAATGGCTTATCAAATAATAGTTTACGCACGTAAACAAATTTAATTAGTTTGACATGCTCGGGGCTAACTGAGGGCATTTATAACTCGAACCATGTCACAGAAGAAAAATTCAGAGATAAACTCAAGGTTTTTCAGTCTTAAAAGCCTTGAATTTGAAGTTATTATTGAACGAAACAATGGTTTCATTCAATAATTACTTGTTCACCCCTTGTGATCACAAATGCTCCCCAAAATCTTGGAAGCTTGTCAATTGCGTCAGGAAACGACAATGTTATTGTCCTGGCCCTGACAGTGTTGACTGTAAATTAAAACTAATACACTCGCGTGCGTGGCACTAGACGAGTTGAATGCAGTGAGTTAACGTGAATCTTTCACTTCTATCCTTGTTTTGCGTTCACCTGGAGACGTTCAGGATCTACGATTATCCCTACAAGCCATCACTGGGTTAGCAGTCGCCCAGTATTCTGATGTTCGAGGGCTAACCGGAATTTCAAGCAGATTTGAATGGAATAAATCCCAATGCTGAATTCAGTTGGGATTATCAGAAACCTTGCTTCTTAATACTGACATACATTTACGATTGCATTGGTAATTCCTCATCGAGAAAAAATCCGGATTGGTAGATAATAAAGCGAAAAAAACTGTAAAATCACTGGACCACACTTCGTGTACGACCGCGCGTAGAGAAATTGAGTTGACAGAAATGTTTTGGTGTTTTTGCGGGAAAATTGATGACTGTAAATCTGTTTCTTCGGTGTCTATGCGTGATCAGTCTCCAATGGCACTGGACTCGGCAACCACTCATGACAGGGCCGCCAGGCTCGTTCCTGTTGTCGTATTCTAGTTTGCTCTCTTCTATTCTATTTCTCCAATCCCTCTAAGGCTTAAAAACAGTCCTGGCCTCCAAATTGCTTTGAAATTTGGCATTCTTAGCAAAAATAAATGAATGAGAGAAAAAGTGGCAAAAAATTCATCTTTTTCATCGTTATCTCCAGCATTTTATAGCATTGAATGGATAATGCTTAATTACATCCGTCCCACCCCAGTTGTCGATCTCACTGTTTTTATCGCATCTCAGTTAACAATGAAATTTTAATGGTGCATTTTAGTTCTGCTTAAAATTTTGCCCCTCATGCTCGTTATAAATCACTTTAACATTTAGCACTTCACTCGTACGGAGAAACAAACTTCCTTCGCTACGCTGCCTCATATTTTACTAAAAAACTACAACCAGGAAAATAAAAAAATAGACAATCACAACAGATGAAAATTGAGGTATTTCAATCTTGTACGTAGATTCAAATCTGAATTCAATTTCTTGGCTTCTTTTCGCACTAAAAGTTTTTACTTTCTGTAGTTTTTACAGCGAAATGCTATATACTAACTTGTTTTTCCAACTAGTTTTAACTACATTACGAACACGGTCCACTCGCTTGAGGTACATATTATTAAAAAGTTGTTGCTAGATCTCTCGATTAATATGGACGAAATGTTGATTGTTTTTGGAGAAAGTGTGAAAGAATAAGTTCTATAGGCAGAGTAAAATTTTTTAGAGAATCATGCTCACGCAAAACCGATGTTAGTAGTAGTAAAACAAATAGAAGTTGATGTATACTGTATATGACATCAATCCCCGCGAGTTCTACGTGCGGTGTTATCCACACTGCTTTGTCTGCCCTTATTCGGCGGTTGTAAATAGCTCTGTAAACGTATTTACTTAAGGATTTAATGCTCCTAAATCGACAACCCTTTACCGTGAAAATAAACAGACGCAGCAGGCCTGGTGTCACCTCGCCTGCCGCGCTGGCCGCACCAGTGGCTTGCTCACATAATTAATGCGCACCTTACAATGCCATTGCCTTCCTAGGAAGCTTGAGGTCGAGGAAAAAATCTTCAACCCTTCATCAGCTTAGAGTTTTTTCTTCGTTTTATGACATCTGAGGAGCTGTTGGGCTGCAGCTTGCATTGTTCTGGGAGACGCTTTCCTCGGCTCAGAAACAAAGACTTTTTTTATACAGATGTTCGCTTTGTCCGCTAGCTAAAAGGCTTTCTTATAAAGAAAAATGTGTGAACTTGCTATTTGCATGGGCATGAAACTGCGTTTGTATCGCATTTATTTATGAACAAATTGTGGAAATTGTTCGTGTGTCAGAATTATGTTTACTTTGAACGAAAGTACCAACTTTGGAACAAGAAACAGTAAAAGCTGATCAAGGTCAAAACTACCATAAGACCCAGGTCAGGCGCTGATGCAGTCTTTGTAATGTTCCGTTACTTCACGAACCGAGAAAACCCAATCATGAAGAAAATAAAAATATTGGTGCAAGAAATTTTTGTTAACTTTCTCATTTAGTTAAATTATAAACAATAATGAAATAATCATTAATGCAATCTTTATTGAAATTATCTGAGCATGCTGCGTAAATGTGTAATTTATGTCGATAAGGATTTAAGACTTCAAATGATATTGAAACAGCAAAATTACAAATACAGTGTATTTGTGATGTGTCAGAGCATGTTTCGATTGCTTTTATTATTTAGTTTTCTTTGCAATTTTTTCACTTATTTTTGCTTTAGCGAATTAATGAAAATATTTTTTCTTCTTCGATGAGATTTTGAGGCATGAAATGATATAGGAACAACGCAATTGGAAGTGCAATGGATCCGTAAAGTATGGGAACAGTTTCTAATGTCAAATTAATGTTTACTTGCCTGCTACACAGCAAGCTAGTTTTTTCATCGATAATAATGAAGGTTGAAGCTTGCCACTCTACCGCCGCTTCCAATGTCCCCACCTGATCAGCTCAGTGGTGGCTCCTTTGGATTGCTCAGCCTGAGAATTTCTTCGTGATGTTTTGATGCTTCTCTGGGCAAGATTTCTCTCAATGTTTCGTCATGGGCAGAATAGTGAGGCCATTCGGAGTGAGGCCATTTTAGAAGACTTGATGGTTTTGGAACAGACATCATTGTCGTCATGATGATAAAATCGGATCTAAAGCTTGGTTCGAAAACAAAACTATTTGTGATGAACGCATGAAGATAGCAGTTAAAATCCCCACGGAACCACCATCCTTGTTTCTGACCAGATTACAAGCATGCAGTTCGTATCATCATAAGCTTCGTGGTGAATGTTTTAAAAAAAATCGCTGTACGCAAGAAAAGTTCACACGTGTTGTCATGATCCGGCATGTTTGACTTCAACAGTCAAGCACGCGAGGTTCCCTGCCATGATGATTATAACAACTGTTTCGTTATTTACCTTATGCGCTTACTTCATGCAGTAGCGGTTGGTAGAAGTGCAAATGATGAATAGTTTATTGAAATAAATAATCACGGCTGCCAACTATCAATTTCTTCTTACTCCAGGGACACATAAATTCCGGTCGCCAAAAGAAGTGTGTATCGAGCTCATTCTCCTGACCAGCAAAATAGCGACGCAATGCAGCTAGTACAGTATTTAAATACTTTAATGCAGTAAATCCGCAATGCAGCTAGTATTTAAAAACTAAATTCACACTGAGATTTTTATTATACTAGAGCGAAAAGGTAAAAAGAAAATTGGAGATGAATGATTAGTTTCTCTGGCGCTGATCAGACAGAGCAATTCCGTTCTGTGCTGTGCTGGACGCCCCCCGAAGGTCCAGCCCCCTGGGCTCTACTTGATACTCCCCACAGAGATTCAGCCCCCGGGCTTTGCTGGACAACTCCCAGAGGGGTCCAGTCCCCAAATTGTGCTGAACACCCGCAGAGAGGTCCAGCCCCTGGGTTGGGCTGGACAAACCTCAGAGGGGTCCAGTCCCCAAATTGTGCTGAACACCCGCAGAGGGGTCCAGCCCCTGGGTTGTGCTGGACAAACCTCAGAGGGGTCCAGTCCCCAAATTGTGCTGAACACCCACAAGGGGTCCAGCCCCTTGTCTGTTAATAGAAGGAAGGCTAAATTTCAAAGTAAGACGCCGAGCCACAAAGAAAGGTTAATATACCATCAGCCAGGGAATAAAGAAGAGCGGCCGGAGTTCACGCCGAGGTGGAGGGGAAGGTCATCGTGACTTAACAGTCCTCGCATTTTTCCTTCCGTGCTTGTCGTTTTCATTCGCTGAAGTTCACCCTGAACTTCTGATACTTGAAAAAATTTGTCCTCATGTCGAAGATCATTAAATTAAAATTTAAAATTTTTAAAGTTAATTGAAAAACAATGTATACCTAAACTCATTATTTTTGATGTTTTGAATAAATACTTGATTTAAAATCACTCCTGTAACTTTATTATAATTTGAGCACACTATCTTACGCAGATTTCCTTTTGCGTCTGATGCATGGTTCATTTCAGTCTTTCTGATGCATTCTGAAAAAAGTTAGAGTTGTCTCAACACAGATTTATGGTCATTTTCTTTTTAAAATCATATTCAATCTCTTCAAAATACAATTAAATTTGCTTGCTCATCGCGAACTCAGAAAATGGTCCATTTATACTTGTTAATTCTGGCTCGCATCATATTTTTATCTGGCGCTGTCCCATTCAAGAAAGTGCTCTAATTTGGTGCCCTTAGCTACGCACCAATAATCTGGTACCTGACGTCACAACCGTGTCCTATACCTAAAGAGCTCAGTTTCATTCTCATGGCTCAACTTTCACTGATCAACGTGCAATAAATGCCTTCCTGGAGCTCTTGATCAGACGCTGGTCGCCCACGCGCGTCTGATGATCTTCAAATAAGACCAGCATGGAATTAATAGACAGAATTAATTGGCCCGTGGAGAGAACAAGATCATTATTTGTCCTCGGCATGAAAACATGTGTAGGTCTGCGCAGTGGGAGCCGCTGACTGGTTCTGGAGTTCCTGAGCACATCGCCTGCCTAGCTGTAAATGAACACTCTGGACACTTCCGCCAGTATTTCATGTGTTTTCAATTTTAGGTGCTAATTTTTCTCGAGTATGAAGTAATGAACCCAAGGTGTGAACTGCACGTTATTAGTGTTTATTAGCATTCTCTTCCTTCAAAATAAATGTGTTTGTGATTACAATCGGTGACAAACTTATCTCCAACGCATCTTGAATAATCAGTGGGAAACAGCTCCTATATTATTGTGAGCACCCAAGCTCCTATGATCCAAACAGTTTATAGTAGCCGCCGATTTTTCTCTCACTCTTCAAATTCTTTACAGAATTGATGGAAGCCCATCTCCTGACACGTCAATATAATTGCGCCATGCATCGGTTCATATTCAGGGTGACGCTTGTGGATTAGATATAACACAAGGAACATATTTTCTGTAGCTCAACATCGCCTCATCAAAAAGCGTCGCTAGTGAAGCACAAACTACAAGTACATCAGCGTGACGGATCTCCCGGCCTCGATAGAGGATCTCACGCTGCTCTCCAGCAGGAAAGACTTACTTAATTCAACGACGTTATTGAAAAATTCCGCTTGTCGACGCCAGGGCCCGACTTATAGTTATGGGCGGCGCATTACCATATGTTGGTGATCAGAGGCAGCAGCATTTGTGCCCGGCCCGTAAGATGGACCCGTCAATTAGGCGGGCACCGGGCGATCACGGACCTGCGATGTATAGACCGGCTTCCAGACCCCTGCGGAGGCGCATGAATCATGCATGTCTCTTTTTGTGTCGTTTCTAATAGCACGATCTTGTTCATTGTCTTTGATCGGGTCCTAATGGCTTCATTTTAGTCTCAGTGGTATTTGATGGCTTGTGCACTGCCAATGATATCATTTCGATGTTCCATTATGTCGCTCTCCGGTTCATGCATTGCCGCTGATTTAATTTTGTTTTACTAAATTGATCACTGGCATTGCTTTCCAATGATTCAACTTTGGTGTGTTGTAAGTTTATAACGTAATTGATCGGCTTCAATGAACGAATCAATTGATTTTTGTAGAATATTTTCGATAATTTTTTGACAGCATCATTTATTGATTCCATTCACAGTTGATGTCGAGGTAATGTCATTTTAGATGTGGTCTGCGTTTCGTGCTCAATATTTGCACAGGTGTCAGTTCTCATCTCATGTACATCAAATCATTACTGCTAATTTTTTAATCAGAAATTTTTAAAGTTGAATTTTTATTAATTCTATATCATAACTAAATGTATAGATGCAATGTTTCGAAATAGTATTATTACTTGCCGTTTTATATATACATGAGTTTCACCCATACACATCAATATTCATTTTTGCTACCGTCCAGCTAATTATTTTCATTGTAGATTGCATGAAAATTATCAATAATTTCCTGTCGCTCGCAGTAAAGTTATGCCAGTCAATTATCTGAACCTGAATCATTAGCGCGTTATACCTCCCTTTAATTCCCATAATAACTTGCACGTAATTTCATGTCTGCCTCACTTTAACGAGCAAACAATGAATATTTTTGTTTGCCTTTCGTTCGACGTGAGCGAACAAATAATAATGTTATTTGTTCCGAGCACAGAAAAACTATTTCAAGCTACACTCACGCATTGTGCTAATAATTGCCGTTCCTCAATCCCTTAAAGACATACGGGTACTGTGTATAACAACACAGCTTATCGCATGCTTGTCTCGTCCGTCAGCCACCAACTACTCACCGTTTTTGAAGAACATTGTATTTACTCTGGTTTAAATTAAATTGAAAGTTAACACAAAAAGGGATAAGACGGGTGAATAAAAGAAGTGCGTCGAAGAAGGTCGATTAAATACAGTTTTCACTGGTAAATATTCGCTTCAATTTGAAAATAGCACCGCCATTTTTGACGCACACTTTGTCACACGCAGCGCAGCAAACGGACCTGCAACATATGACCATGCAAAGCTGAAAATCTATCACGATGATGCTACGCATTTGGAACTATGCATCAAATCCCAGGCTCGTCGCATTCACAGGCAGTTGGGCAATGTAGGTCAAGTAATTGGGTACAGATCGATCACAGTCGCATGACCCACCAGCAGCCACAACTGCCGTTCTCTTGCTTCTCAATGATGCTATTAGTCAGAGAAACGGTCCTCTTAATGAACATTGATCGGTAATGTACAGCTGCAGTATAGACACACTGAAGTGTGGCTCTTTTTGAATCCGCATGTGAATGCAACCAGCGATAATTGCGTCGGTCTTCATTCTGAAACTTTTAATTCCCTGCATATTGCACATTGTGACTAGTTTCGCCGCTTCTTTCTGCTAATTAGCCATTCATGCTTAATCTCGAATGCATCAAAATTGAATGAATAGTGGACTCACTGCATGCCTTTCTGCTTGTATCCATGAGTAGATCTTTGGAAACTCCGGATGCATTATAAACATGCAGATATCGTGCTCAAAAATCTAATGAATTTACTTCATATTTTAACAGCTTAAAGTATTTTCTGATACTTTTAATGCAAATGCTGATGCACAGCACTTCGTGAGACAAATATTTTCTACGAAATATTTCAACTCTCAATACTAAACGAGTCTAAAAACGTGACCAAGTCATTTTCCTTCATTCAAATTGCCTCACCTCTTCTGAATTAATCAATTTTTTTAAAAATTGTCAAATTTTTAATTGTTGAAAAATGCCAATCAGAATGATACAGGAATTAAAAAAGGAAATTTCAAGTTCTATCTTGCGTTTGAAATGCGCGGAAATGAATGATAAAAATTGCTTCACTTATTCATTTCACACTCGTTTAAACAGGGCCAAAGCCCGTGCACAGGATTGTCATGGGGTCAGATGAATCACGATTTTGTCTCTATAGCAAAGATGTGTAGCTTCCATCCTGTTCATCGTGAAGCATTCAACAAAGAATGTGTGCAAGGGGCGATACAAGGAAGAAGAAATTCTGTCATGTTCTGGGGCTGTTTCAACTACCCATAAGTGGGTCCATTAGATGGGGCATTCGTTAAACTGAATTGATAAAGCTACATTGAGCTGCTAGATAACCGATTTTTGCCATTTGCACACTATCTGAATGAAGAGCAGCATGTCGTTTTGCCTGTATTTCAGGATGAAAACTATCGCGGGTGCATCTGGCTAGAGCTATCATTCATTGGCAAGACAGTCATTCAGATTACGTCAGATATTCAGATAGGTCAGCGGTCCCCAGACATGAACCCCAAAAAAATTTAAGGGACCTCCTAGAATGAGAAGTAAGACGCGGATAAAATCGTCCGCTTGCTGTAGTCACACTATGAAATAACTTGATGGCAGAGTTCTTAAAAGTCTACCAGAGGTGCGTTAGGAAACTTGTAGAGTCAATGCCCCGCCAATAATAATTCAATGCCGCCATCATCTCCTCCTCGTAGAGGTCCTTCTGTAAATCAGTCGGAAGTGATTATTTTTCCGATTGAGGAGCTCATAATAAGAGAGAAATATTCTATTCTACCTCAAAATATGACATGTTCTTCAGGTTCACCCTCGCTCCACAATTCATGAGTGTAATTAGAGCAGAATATAAAATAAACTACCACACTTGCCTAAGTAGAAGGGTCTTGCATTAGCAGATGGGCTGGTTAAAGGATTCTTCATTTTTCTTCAATGAAACAATAGTACTTTGAGAGAAGGGTTACAAATATATTATTATTAGAAGTAAGCGTCATCACTAGTTATACAATTTACATATATGTCCCTCAAATTGTGGATGCATACATAAAATATTTTCACATTGTGAGAGAACCCTGTCATCAAGCCACTTTTTCGACGTCTTCATAATTGTTGAAGTGACGCTCAGAAAATGCGCGAGATATCAATGATAACTTGAAGTAATCCAAAGAGGCGAAGTCTGGGGAGTATAAGGGTGGTGGACAAGAGTTCCCAACCAAGTGCAGAAATGGGATCCCTACAGAGACACCATCCAGCGTGGCCTATTTTCCCGTGGGTGGTGAGACGTTATCTTCCTGCATGTATAATAAGCCTTGTTTTGAAGTACAATCTGGACGATTTTCGACCAATGCGTGATTCAAATTGATCACTTGTTGTCGGTGGCGAGCAATATTCATTGTCTACTTGGTTTCAGAAGCTCATGGTACACCATACCCTTCCGGTCCCACCAAATGTGCAGCTTGGTCTTCTTTCCGAAGTGAATCGGTTGTGCAATTGTGATGATTTTCCTATGATTTTCTGGTTTTAGGTTCTCAGAGTGTGTCCATTTTTAATCTCTATTCACTATCCGGGGCAAGAAAGACTTTCATTCATACCGATGAAGTAACATTTCACACACCACACATACGCAATATCACACGAAGTCGAACTCGGTGGCGCATCAGAGGCGTTTTGACAAGTATATACTGCCCTAGCCACAACTAACATATCAGGTGAGAGTGTAAACCAACTCTTGCTTCCACCACTATCCATCAAAGAAGCGATGATTTGATTACAGATACACATAGTATATACGCAAATTACAATGACGAAAATATTTGACATGCTTTACTAGAAATTTTATCAACCCTCACATTTATCAGAGGAGTGAAGTCCTGGCCTCTTCATTTATGTGTAATGACGATTAGCTAGCAGAAACATTGCATTAATTTCTACCCAGTTAACAGTCGAATAACTTGAAGCTCATTCGGAGTCCGGTTGTAGTCATAGGACCTCACTCTGCCTTTTTTCTCGGCCTTTCACATAGGACATCGATTGCACTGTTAGAGCGTCATTTTCATGGCGCTTATGCTGCTTATTAGTCAATTCCCTCAGCAACTCAGATGAAAGTCTCCAGGTAGGAGACTCTGGACTTGCGTAGAGGCTGCAGTCTCCTCTAATTTTGTCTCCTCTAAAAATTCGAGAATTAGAAAAGGGAAGACCCTTGTATCCAGTATTGGTTAACCAGCTACGTCTATTTTGCCGATGGCTTTGTGATTGATTGCCCAAAATGTAGTTATTCTAATAGTCAATTCTTCCATGTCTTCGGATGATATTTTAAATATTTCACTACATGGGCTCATGCAGATGTTTGTCTGAACAAAATTCAGTTGCTTCCTACGTTAAACAATTTAACAGTTTGACTGCAGCAGGTAAAACTGAAGTTCAGTATTCAACGCAAATTTAAAGTCAATTGTAGAACGCCATTTTATAAATAACAAACATTAACTAGATCATGCCTTCATTTCGTTTTGATAAAGTATTCATAAAATTTGAGTTTGTGACTACTGGTCGGTGAGCATCATTATGAAAGCCACCTGCGTGACCAACGGTGGCTCACGTCGCAGTCATGGTGTTAACGTAACAAATCGATTTGAGAAAAACTATACACTCAAAACGTAAGTATTTAAAATGAAATATTGTTGACACAAATTGAGTTTCTATCACAATTACTCGAAAATACCCGCGAAATAGCCTAACTGTATCCATAATTTTATGACAATTGTCCAAATATTTAAGGTCAGGAAGGACAGCTAGAGGCAACTTTGTATTTAAAGAAGACTTTAGCAACACTAAGTAGGATTATATATCAGATCATAAAACTCAGACTCCATTCTTACCGGGAACAATGTAGTTTGACTCATGAGCACGATCATCGACGTTCAATAATGCGATATATTGTGGGTTTTGTTGGTTAAATTATCCTTAGCTGTCAACGAAGATTCTCTAGACCGGTACAATTTGAGGCTTCATTAACGAAGATTCGTTATAGTAGTACTGATGATGCCTCATTTTGTTAACGAAGATTCTTGGTATGGGTACCACTAATTCATTTAATCAATGATCAAAAATTCTCGATGCAAGTTTCTATAAGTTGGACTTGTTGATGCAGTGTTGGTGATTTTAAGAAGTGTAAGAAAAAAACAGGCACTAGTGAAGCTAAAGCTATTTATGTTTAGGGTTCTTTTTACACTTAGAATATAAAATACACGAGATTCAAAATGGTTAAATTATCTCATGCAGAGCCATAAAATGTAATTAAGTAATTTCAAAATTTCCACTTAAATGCCATCGTCATCCAAAGTCAATATGTTGAAATTCGTAAATGTCTTACAGGCAATCTAGACTCAAATTCTGCAGCAACATGGACTACATGAATAAACTTGGTTTCTATAATATTCTAACAGAAAAATTAAATAATCCAGCATTTCGATTAAATTTATGATCTTTATGCATATGAGACTCACGTTCTCCTACGTGGGCGCTCGCGCCAGCGTCTGTGGATGCAACGAGTTTTTTGGCAGCGCTTCTGTCCGTCACAGCGCGCGGCACAGGCCGGCTTGGAGCTCATTATTGCCCCCAATATGTATGATAAACAAAGGTCAATAAATATCGAAGAGTTATGAAGGTAGTGAGAGGGGCGGGCGAGGTAATGGCTCCCAGCAGGGTATGGACCAGCGTGATGACTTGGACCGGCCACTTCGACAGCTCTCTGAGTGGGTCAGCAGCGGGTGAACGAGGGATGGAATTTTTAAACCTTAAATTTCTTGCTGATGAACGTACATGAAAATCTCTAGCTGTTTCCTTGATAGAGTTTCTTACCTTTACTTGAGATGAGTTAAAAAAGAGCTACGGAGTATTTTTAAAAGGCACTCATTTACATATATTTTGGTCATTAAATAATTTCGAAGTATCAAGTAGGTAAGACAGAAAAAGAAAAATGCAGTAACTAATTTTGATTGATTCTCGTTTTTCATCGAAAGTTGCAAAAAAGGAACATGGGTAATTTAAAAAAAATAAATTAATTAATGCTCGGGTCGACGAAATTTTAAAAAAAATTTCCGGTGAGGAAATAAAAATAATTTTTAGGTTAGGGTTTCATTATCAAATTATTAATGAGACACATTGTGGTGCAAATCGAATCAAAATGCACTACGTTGTTGGCCAATGCTCGTAGGAGATACTCTAATGTTTCAAATTTCTCTTACTTTACAAGCATATTCGTAAAAAAATACTCAATTTTACGGTAGTTGAGCGGTGCAAATGCTTTTCACTAGGCTGTCAAAAAAGATAGTTCTAGAGAGCTCATATGTACTGCCCGCTTAGCTAAACTTGCGGGAACTCTATACATTCCACAAGTTGCAGTCGTTCTTGTTTACGTATCTGTAGGCCTCAGCACGTAGAGATCAATGCTATCATTTAGGGCTTCTGGTAGTGTGCATTTTGCTTATCGATAAATTTCTGGAGCAAAAATATCTTAGATCTCGGGATTTTGTAATTTCCAAAGATATTTCGTTATGTTACAGATCTAACTAAAATAATTTAACTTAATTTGAAAGAACGCGTGGTGAGGGAGCTCATTGAATGCTCAAGACGCCACTCCGTGTTACCTCATTTCTGAAAACTGGAAATTTGCCTGATTTAGTCGGTGTAAGAACAGCAGTGTAAATGCTGTCGCCATAACCACGTCGGTTAAGCGACGCATTGGTAACTGACTGTTTCCCAGTCGCGTCTTCCCTAACTACCACGACGCTTTTATATTGTCTCGTCAGTGAAAGTCTAACCGCTTTCATTTCCTTTTCCAATCATTTAGACTGTTGTTGGATCTTCCACAACGATTAAGAATGTCATCGAAAGTGATGTCCATGCTATAAGCATGGACAACTTCAGTGGTCGGAACGAATTATTGCATTTAATTCACTAAAAAACTAACAGCGTCGGTCGCGAAATCAAAAACATAGTTTTTCGAAATCAAACCCAATCTCTGAAAAAAATTTACACAGGCCTCACCTCTAATTTCGGTAGCCGGTGGTTTTCGTTAGCTTACGCCTCATGCTCAAGATTAAAATTATAGTGAAGCATTCTATCCAGTCAGTCGTAAAAATAACTTTCTCTTCCGTGAACATTAATGCTTTAGTTCGATCATTCGGTCAATGAAGCGCACCCCCAAATGACCGCACCTGCCTGCTCATATTTCGCCCATCTTCTTGCGTACTCCTAAATAAATGCGGCCCATTACTTTACAATTCTCTGTGTACTGTGAAACTTACCATTTCGCGGTCACGTTTTCTTAAAGGACTATCCATTCTTCAAGCATAGATTTATTTAAAAATCGTCCGATAAAATTACTAAAAGAATTTTCATCACAAGCGGTAAATATCTTTAAGTATATGTTTCTTGATGCAACAAAATAGTTTTTTTGTTGCTATTCACAAAATTTCTAGATACGTATTCATGTTGACACACCGCCGTCGTCAATTAGCTGGGTGCTTTACTAATGCTGCTTCAGACCTCTAGATTTGAAAAAAATTTCGGAATGAATAATCAGCTAACTTGTTGGCCAACTTATATGTTGATTCTTAAGAAATTATCTGGAGACCTTCTCGTCATATAGCACTTGAATATAAATTTATTCAATGGATGTATAGCAAAGCATTCTAACTAAAGACTGGAAGTCCATTCTGGGATGTGAGATAGTAATCGAAATAATACTGGATTCCGAGGACATGAAGGTTATGATCCTTGCACTGACAGGTCGTGTTGCTCTGCTGTAGAGGTGAGCTGTCAACGAACTGCACTTGCCGCAGCTTCAACTGTACGCGAGTCAATTGTAGACAATAAAGTCCTAGTCAATACTATAGAGTCTGCAATTTTTAATATCATGTAATGCAGTTTAATCATCAAATACTTCTGTTTCAGTATCAGACGTTACAGTTTCAATATCAGACAATGCAGTTTTAACAGCAGATCATGCAGCTTTTGCATCAGAAAATACAGTTGAACATCAGGCAGTGCAGTTTGATCAACTTAAATGTAGTTTCAGAGCTGTGTCCCCGTGCCCTGGTACTGACGTAGCTCAGTTTTGTTTTAAATGTCATCAGGCGTCTGACCCAAGCGCGATTTTCAAAATGAGTACTAACACAAATCGTTAACTTGGACGTCTTTGTAGAGGTTGCAAGTAGTATCAGCAATGATATCGCTGTCGATCATTCTACGCATGAATGATCGTCATCAGGTTTTTGTGATAAATGGAGAAATGAAAATCAATAAACGAGCTGATTACTGTCATTACAACAACAATACAACTATAATTTTCTCCTCGTCCGTCATTGATGAAGTAATCGAAATCTGTTATGTTCATTCACAAGTTTCAGAATATCAGAGTGAGAGAATGTGAATGATGAAAGATCAATACGATCATTCCAGGCTGTGGGGCCAAACTGGCAGGGCGAGAGAGGAACAAAACACGGCTGAGGAATGACATGTACGGTCGCAGCACCGCACCACAGCACTGCATGGATTGTAACACTCCACTATAGCACTGTACTGCAGCACAACGTAACTGCACTGCAACACTGCTCTACAGTACTGTACTGTGTACAGCACCACTAAATTACATCACAGCGCTGCAAAACTGCACTGCAGAACTGCGCTGAAACTCACTCAGCCCCAGCTCAGGCACAACATCATGCAGACCTGAAGTTCTTATTGATTTACATATTTTCAGCCGTAACATCGAATTATAATGCTTTTCCACGATGTGTGTGTTGTCATTGAATTTCAAAGAACTTCAGTAAATGAAATGTTAAATGTTACGGACATTTCAACTGTTAAATTTACCTACCTGTCGTGGTACTCACAGACAGTCAACGAATTGTCGATATAATGCTGCAATAATTGATCATTGGTATTTCACATTCGTTTAAAATAAAAAATAGGCATGAGGACCTGATTCAATACAGGGAATCATGCTTCAATGCGGGGAAAAAAAGTTCTAAGTATTACGAGATGTATTTATTTCTGCCCCACACAAGGAATTTGATGAAATTATTTTCTCTGTCTTGTTCTTTTTTGCTGTCTTTCGTGATTGGGGCAGGGCATTTTAAGTCGGGTTTATCGCGTTGATTGCATGAAAATAAAATAATTTCCAGTGAAAATTGTTACTTTTTCACACAGCATTTGTTTGCTACCCCTGTTTGCTCAAGCCACGGTTCTCTCATTATACACATTCATGGTTACCAAATTTGCAATGCTCTGGAGGATCACTAAGTGACCTAAAGACTTCTGCTGTAGTTCTTATGTCGTTCCCTTTTTACGATGTAGTATCGTAGACCCAAAGAGAAATTGATAAGAAAAGATTGCCCTCAGAAATACGCATATGCATTGTGTTGATTAAGTTGATTAAATTAATAATTAATGCAAACAGTATTTTAAATAAGTCAGTATTTCCCAAGCCTTAATCCTCAATTGATTTAAACGTCCATACCTAGGAACTGTGGTAATAATATTCATAAAATGGGCCAAGTTTCTGGGTTATCGATAATCGCATACGTTGTCGAGCAATACACAATCAAAGAGTCAGAATGACATCAAGTTGCATCGTTTGACGAAAAAGTGTTGAAGATCGACAACTTACGGTATGTGCGAAGGCTCTTATCATACATTCAGAGAAAGACGATATTTGATACTTTCGGCTAAAGATATGCTCTTCGTTCTGGTGATTAGGATTGGATGCCATGCAGAACGAGCCTGGGTCGAGGAATGCATTAAAATATTTATAGGAGGAATTAAGGTGCGCACGATTGTAGTATTGATGACTGGCTTGGCGCAATATACGCCGCGGTTGTTGGTGGGGTTAATAATAATGACTTGGGGCGCTATGGGGCGGTTCTCAGTGGCTTTAATGAGGCAGGAGGCAGGCAGGTTAATGAGGTGATAGCTTTGTGGGACTTGCTGCCTCATGAGCGCATGCGCGGCGCTCTGGGATCCAATGTGATGGACGGGCGTTTCATAAAGTTAGAACGCAATGGACGGACGTTATGTAAAGTCACAACGTGATGGACGGACGTCTTGTGAAGTTAAAATGTGATGGACGGATGTTTCAAAATGTTTAAATGAGATGGACGTACGTTTTTCAAAGTCTGAACGTGATGGACGGATGTTTCTCGATGTCTGAGCTTGGTGGACGGACGTTTTTACGCACCAGAAAAATTCCATAACGTATAATAGAAATGTGTCGATAAAGTTCGCACACATATACGGAAAAACGAAACACGGCATTTATATGATATCGAGTCTGTAAAATTTTAAATGAGTAAAAATAAAAAAGTTGAAACGTTTTGACAGATAACATGCTGCCTCAGAAATTACCTTCTCCGTAGAACTTGACCGAAAAACGTTTTGGGGTAGATGATTAGTGCGGGATTTTAAGGGAAACCGAGGATAAAGACGTGAAAGGAACAAACCAACTTGACCTTGGCAGGATAGAAGAAACGAGGGAAGGTGCATTTCCTCTGCTGATAAAATGCTTGGAGATCAGAGAGTGCAAGTCAGTGCAGAGACTATAGGAGACATAAATTTTATGATAATTCAAGTGAGTCGGCGGCGGAAGACTAGAGCAAATAACAAAACACTTTCTACTTTCAGAAGGCTGTGATTCTGGCGGCAGAGTCAAGGACAGCAGCAAAGCTCGTACGTAATTGTTAAATGACTCGCAATAGTACTTTGGACCATGCACACAGATGCAAGGAAAACCTAAAAAGCAATCCTCAATTAATTGAAATCGACAAGGCTAAATTGAAATTAATGACGTTTAAGGTTTCTTCCTTGGAGAGTATAAGCCTCATTACAAATTCACCAAAACTACGAGAGTCTTCACCGGTTAGCTTAAATATTCACGCGAAGCAGACGTGAACATCACAGCCACTGTGATAACCTGTGTTGCCCTAACCCCACTGTAGGGTTCAAGTGCCGAAAGCAGAGCAAGGGTTGATCTTTTGGAGAAGAAGTTCATAGATTGAGAACAGTTGAAAACAGTTTTTGACCAGTTGATCAGGGAAGCAGTACTGGAACAGCGTATTGAAAGTAATTAAAGTATCACACAGCATGGCGCCGTCGTACTACTGATCTGCCGTAATCGACTTGGGATCACGAGGCGCTGTGAAACTGACGGGCTGCTGAGCAGCCTCAGATGCCGGCTCACGATTGCTGCGCTGCGATTGATGGCTGCAAATTGAACTTTATATCGCTTCATTCGCTCCCACGACCTAAATTGATTGATGCGTGATATACAGGATAATTTCCATTATAATGAAGCTCATTGCAGCTCTCTGATGCCATAAATACTCGCTTCCTCGGCCGAGTTGTCCTCATTTTGTAGGATCTCGAGTGGAAATTTCAGTAATTTGGTATTTTTCCCATGGTGTCGCTTCTAAATTACAGGACTAAGATAGAAATTTGATGCTGTCATTGGACGCCAAAGACTTCATAGCCGATGGCCAATTGAAATGCTCATGCTTTGCCTAACATACTCAAAATAGTTAAACGGCTACACATCACTCGACAAGCTCAGAGCAGGTTTCCAATAATGAAGAACTATAAAAAGTCGAAAAAATTTTAATTAACGAGATGGTTGTCATATCTGGACTCATTTAGAGAGAACATGTAGGCGATACATAAACTTATTCGTAAACTAATTTAGGTTCTATAAATCACGATCTCGTGTTTCATGAGCATTGACTTCACGTTCCAGTGACCCGCACCTTCAAACTTTACCTGAACTTCAGTTTCCTTTGTGAACAAACATGTTCTTGTTTGTTCACAAAGAAGCGAATTTATCTCGAACCGAATTTATTTATTATAAGCTGATTTCTAGTTAACTTAGTTTTTTATTAAGTAACCACAGTAGAAAATACTTGAAACTTGAATGATGAATTACGCTTCAATGATTTTTAATTTTTGTACTTAAGTTACCCCCGCTATGCCACAGCTTTTCAGTGATTTTTATATTTGTGTTAATAAATTAATGATTTGTTGGTATCTAGCGTTGCCAAATGATAGCAATCACATTTGAATAAATTCATACTCTCCCGGAAATGGAGCTTGCGTTAGATTTGCATCAACAAACCTGTTATGTAAATGAAGTAAAACAAAGCGAAGAGCCGCTTAATTTGAATAATTTTACGACGATGTAGTCGAACGACAATATTAATTGACTTGTTAACATTGCTCCTACTCTCAAATGTAATTAACGAAGCATAATTCTATAGTTTCCTCTGTGAATGATTATCCGCGAGTCTTTATTTTCTTGGAAATTGATTCAACTGACGTGTACGCCCTGTAGCAAGTGTCTGACGAACGTTTCTTGAGTTTTCACCCAAGACTTAGCAAGAATCTTGCGCGTTGAAGCTGAACGTACCAAGTGCTAGAATTCTCTAATAAGTCTCATGAAACAAAGCTAACAAAGTCTTAAATCGAGTTTTTACCATTAGTAAATTGAACACAGTGCCCTGAACCTTAATATAAGGCCAAGTTTTTGACTAGCTGTAGCTAAATCATTTTATTAATCTTTTCTTGTAGACAAACACAAGTTTTTAAGCTCATATTTATCAGACCATATGAAATGGTATCATTTATCGAAAAAATTGAATAAAAAATGATTTAAATTAAAGGGAAAGATGATGTAAAAACTTCCATAATTCTCATGAAAAATAGACAACAGTTTCTCTGATGGAAAATAGCATCATGAATAAATGCTCTATAACATGATTAACCAGTGCAGATACTAGAGCAAATTGATGCTAAAAAGTAGTTATCACAAAGCTGTTCTTCCAAAAAGTAGCGTGCAGTGCGTGAAACATGCCGTATTGGTACAAAAAGTGACTCAAATATGATTGTAATTTCCCATTAATTTATTAGGTTATATAACAGAAAGGTAGATGCAATGCATACATTTTCAAAACGTATAAATAATTGTGGATTTTTCAAGTTTGGTAGGAGAGAGGTCGGTTCTCGCAGCCGGCGCACCGGTGGGTGTCGGAGGAAGGCGGGCTGTTTCTATAAGGTGTCCGAGTCATGCTCTATTGAGGAGCGACACCACCGCTGACGTTTCAACAAACGACGCAAAATTGACCATAATCGACGAAAATCGACTAAAAACTACGAGAAAGAACGGAGTCAATACGTACGCCCTCCCGTGCATCACGGAAACACACAACGAACAACACTCTCAAACGTGCTATGAAACAATGCTGATTCAGCAAAAAATTCAGGGATTCTCATCAACGGAAGCTGGACGATCCTTTTATAGCAGGTAATGAAGTTCCTGTGAGAGAGTTATCCTCCCCCTTGCTCTTTATAGCCGGGCAATTGATGTGTGTTTTTTGTTGTTCTCGGCACCAAACAGGGAATCTGTCGACGAGGTGGCGCATGATCGCGTAGGTGATGTCGTGAGGTTGTGGTAGTCCTCCGTGCTTGTGGCAAAGACTGCATGCAGTAAAATGCTAGTAAATTGTTTTTGAATTGCGGTGATAGCCAAAACAGTAATTTGCCAGATGTTGAAGTGACATTAGTTTCTCGTAAAAATTTTGCGTTGAGTATTAAACTTTTTCAGAGAACATTATAATTTTTTACTTATGAAAAAGGTTGAAAATTTGAAATTAGTTATTAGAACTTATCCGATACATAAATGAACAATGACATATTTTGCGATAAAATTTTAAAACTTTACAGTCTTTCTTAAGATCCAATCAAATTAGCTGGCAGCGAAGACGTTTTTCCCATTCAACGAACTGAGACCCTTCTCCTGCATCCTCTGCTTATGCCCTAACCTCACAATTTTCTTCGAGGGTATAGGAGTTATAAAAACTTGCATAGACGTCAACTTGACGCTCAGACGTTCTACGTTAGACGTGCCAAGCCCATTTAGCAATTTAATGTTCAGAGATCGGTGAAATTTGTAATGAACGCTGGTGGATTTGAGTTGAACAGCTCCTCACTTGCTATTCCCTCACCGTCGCGGGACTTTTAACGAGGTCGACCGGACCACACGCACGCAACCTTTCTTCTTAATTGCACTCTTCGCAGGAGCATGGAAACAATTTCGCTATATTCGACGGGTACGAATGTACGGAGACTGCAATCCTCAGAACTTATCTAAGTTGTGCTCAGAATCAAAACACGAGTTTGCGAATGGTAAAAAATGGTAAAATAATGAACACCTTAAATTACACCGTAAAAATAAATACCTTTTAACTTTATTGAATGCATTGAAGGAATGACGTATTCCTGTGAGTCAAAGTCGACTTGTCAATGTTGGAAAATATTTTTGTATCCTATAATGTAGTGAAAAGATCACTTTGAGCAAAACTTTTCAAAACCAGCTGGAAAAAGTTTTACACCTTTCAAGGACTTATTCCTAATATCATTTTACAGAGCCAAATAAGTTCCATAAAATTAGTATTAAACTTCAAAATGTGAAAAAAGGTTAAGAATAATGAACGAAAACGATATGAATGACGCTCTGATTGGATCATGTGTTGCTTCATGCAACACGTAAATAGGTCGATTAAAATTTCAGAAAAAATCCCCATTGTCAGTAAATTCGTTGATATCTTAGATCAGTGTTTAGAAATTTTAAGGTGAAACTTTCTGCCAAAATACATGAAATTTTTTTGCAATTTGCAAAATTAACGCCATTTTAGTTGCATTGCTAGATTCCGCCCTCATCTTTCCCCAAAAATGAAGGTACAGAATCTCTCGCAGGAAGTAAGTGAAGCTAACGCGCTTGAAAAAATTTAACGTGACCTAAGTGCGCAAGAAATATTTACCTAATTATCAGCAGCAAATTCATTCGTTTTTTCTGCCAACGGCTGATTTAAAATTTCAAGTGAAAAGTTCTTCTAAAATTTAAAAATATTATTTCTTGATCACTGAAAATTTGTAACTTTTTACAGCCTTTCGATGCGGGGACGGAACTGTAAATTTCCAAAGTAATTTTTTTTTCTTTTCATTGAAGGCGAGAGCGTCTGCGGGTGGCACCTCGCAGCTAGAGCACTCCGCCGTGCTCCGCTTGCGCCCGCGAAGCGTGAAGGATCGCCTGTAACCTCGATGCGCTTTGCATATGCTATCAGTCACCAGACCGCCATGACTTATTGATGAGAGGGCATGTGGCCTTTTAGTTCTCATGAGAGAAGTCACTCCAGCTTTAGCTTCTTCTACTCCTGTTCAGGCTTCTGTTACCCAGCTGTTGCATCTGCTACGCTGACATTGCTTCTCTGCTGTTACCTCTGTTGCCCTGCTGTAATCTCCATCACTCTGAGATTATCCCAGTAACTCCTGCTATTATCTCTGCTACCATACTTCTACCTCTATCACTCGAGAGAAGGAACATTGGACGTACCTTTCCAGCACTCAGTAAGATTACTGCTTTACCTGCAGTTGTGGGTCTAACGCTTTTTTTGCTCGGAGGGACTCGTTAGCATTAATTTTATGCTCTTTGAGAACTGCACCGCAATGTCATCTACCACACATGTATCTGCAATAAATTTGTTGTATTGCTACTACAGGTGCAATAATTGTTGTAAGCACCACGCCCCTCTCTTCGTTCCCTTTTCACTCCCCTCTGACTCTCCTTTCTCTCTCCTCTCCCTTTCGGCCCCACTCCTTCCCCTCGCCCGTTACGCTCCCCTCTCCCTCTCGGTCCCCGTCACGCACGACTGGCGGCACACGCCCGCTCGCCAAAAGTCGTGGGTTGATATTACGATGCAGTTCCCGAAGGCGGTCCGGAGAAATCCAGGAGTATCAGCGATTTATGGAGCGGGATTACTGCACGCGCTTCTTAAATGAATGTAACACGAATTTATTACTCCTCTATCTGGAACTTCTTCATCCGGAAATGATTTAATAGGGAATATTCTTTCAGAACAGGGTTTTCCACTGATTTTTTTCTCACAGCATCGGATGAATGCATGCTCAACTTGCCCTTTTAGAACCATATACACATATATTATTGCAAATAAGAGTTTCCCAAGGAGAAATTCAAGCATAAAGCTCGCAAAGAGAACGTCTGCATTAACCATCCGGCTTACTTTCGAGGACATGATAGTTCATAGAATGCGTGTCAGCTATCGCTGTTTGCAAATGCAATTTTTGACGAGAGCATCAATTCTGACCACCAGTTGGTCTACACTCGTAAACAGACACGCTGCGCTGCGCAGGTCTGATGCCATTTGGATTCACTCGTGCGGTGTTCTTATCCATCACGTCTCCAAAAATAGGCCTTTTTCATTGAAATTTATTTGAAAGATTTGATTTCGCAGTGATCGATGCAGTTTTTGTTCACACCCTCGTAGTTGCCTGGACCGATCAGGGAGCAAAAAAGTACTATTTTCACATAAAAAAACATTTTATTACCTTTAACAGCTGGCGGATTTGAAGTAAATTCTCGGCAATAAAAAATTCAAAAGTGAGAAGTTGTTCTCATTTAATGATCGAATGAAATTGGGCTGTTTGACTCATGAGGTATAATTCAGAACTTAAAGCATAGAACACTTTTTCAATGGCAGTTTTCTCAACCTGAGGTAAACTTCCCTTTTTTCCCACGAGGTATATCAATTATTTTTAAATTTCAGTGCCTTTCCAGGTGTCGAATTGTTTGCTCAAATCTGTGACGTGCACCGCCGTGGTTACTTCTCCATACTTCATCGCAAATACCTAATTGCTTCCTTTCCACAATCAGCGGTGAATAGGACGCTCAGTAACGTGTTGCCGTGTCGACTTTCCTACCCTCTGCAGCTCGTCACCAAGATGAATTCTCTAATCTCTACATACATCCCGCCGCCGTGCGTCGTCATAACAACACAGTGTGCAGCAGGGCGAGGAAGTCTCTAAAATCCCCTGTTTGCTTGCCTTCAGATCACGCGATACAGAAGGTCGCGCAGCAAAGAGGAGCGGTAGCGCCCTGCAGGCGTGTATGCAACTTGCTGAGACCGGCTGCAGCCAACAATCTTTTGCGCCTTCAGCTCCGGCGACGACGCTCATACCGAGCTGTCTCCGTACCCCCTTAGTGCGAGAAATTTATCTGAAATATAGAAGAATTGTTACATAATCTCTTCAGCTTTGCTTCTTTTGGCTAAGGAGTTTCATTTTACGGCATTGTTAAGAGATGATTCAACACTTCTCACATCACTGGACTATTGGACACGGATTATGGCCTGCTCTTCACCCTTCTGGCTCATACATTTGCACTAAGACCGTTGCTCGTATCGCGGCGCTTCAAAAATATCACTGAGGCCTTAAATGAATTACTGTCCCCGATGTGTGGCAAACCGAGGGCCATATTAAAATGAGAGGAGCCTTTTAATTTTGAGCCCTTGATACTTCAGGAGCCATTTATATTTGAGCCATTTATACTTCAGGAACCATTTATACTTCAGGAGCCATTTATATTTGAGCCATTTATACTTCAGGAACCATTTATACTTCAGGAACCATTTATACTTCAGGAACCATTTATGCTTCAGGAACCATTTATACTTCAGGAGCCATTTATATTTGAGCCATTTATACTTCAGAAACCATTTATACTTCAGGAACCATTTATACGTCAGGAGCCATTTATACTTCAGGAGCCATTTATACTTCAGGAACCATTTATACTTCAGGAACTATTTATAATTCAGGAACCATTTATACTTCAGGAACCATTTATACTTCAGGAGCCATTTATATTTGAGCCATTTATACTTTAGGAACCATTTATACTTCAGGAACCATTTATACTTCAAGAGCCATTTATATTTGAGCCATTTATACTTCAGGAACCATTTATACTTCAGGAGCCATTTATACTTCAGGAACCATTTAT
>JACJUY010002346.1:31885-73207 GCA_014220935.1 Platorchestia sp. MABIK | reverse complement strand
TCACACAGGTTGTTCGGGTCCGTGCCGGCTGCGGCGAGTCCGGTGCCTGCGTGGTGTTCGCTCGCTCTTCTGCCTCGACCTGTCTCGGACTTTTAACCTTGCAGCAGATTTTACGAGCACCTAATTTTAAATAAGTTTAAAACCATTCCGCAAACGTAATAAACTACCGAATCTGGAGCAGATTTTTTATACCTTAATCATTCTGTTGCAGCATTTTGTACAGAAGTGAAGAAAACTCTCAGTAACTTTAGAAAGGTCGTAGATCTGTTCATTATTTGAGTATGAAAAAGATAGGCTCTAATTAGGAATGGTTTTAGTGCAAATAAGAACTTGCCAATGAGTAATACGATGACTCCCACGTGTGATACCAGAAAATTACCTACGCATCTCCTTCCTTGTAGAAATCCATGGGTCAAGCGAATAAATTTTTGGTTGGTTCCCATTGGTTCTTAATTACACAACCAGAGACTTAGTCCTCAGAAAAACGACGCCAAAATCCAGAAATCTAGTGCTTACGTGCTGCTATTGACAGAAATGCTGAATTTTACGGTTTTGATGATGAGATGCAGTACACCCATTTGTTTGCATGTGATGTGAGAATAGCAAAAAATCAAGTGGAGCTAATAGGCAACGCTAGAATCTGCGATAGGCTGTACTGAAACTGTTGGCAAATACGACCTGTGGTTTTTCGAGAAACAAGATTAGTTTTTAGTGAGTGGTTCTAGTTCTCAAAATAATAACTCAAAGTTTCTAGATAAACACGCATTTTTGATATATTTTCATAGAGAGCGCTAGGTAAATCTTTTTGCGATCAATTAACACATTGCTGGATCAACTATAGCGGAAGAATTTAGGACATCGCCAGACATTTCCTAAGTTAAACATTTTTTCGCAACCCAAGTGTATCTTTTAAAATCGTAGTGCACTATTGACGGTTTCGCATGAAGTCAATTTCAGGGAGAGAATTAGCGGGAACGTGAAACAATCATTTCGTGTGGACTGATATTTTTCTTCGGCACGATAGAGGAAACCAACTTGCGTGGATATATGAAAGTTGGTTCACAAACCGGTTGTTGGCAACCACAGAGGGGGTATCACATCTGCTCCCGAACCTAATTTTAGGAACAATAGGGTGAATCTCAGGCGGTCCGATTGGTCCGACTAGATTACAGCCGGACCATCGAGAGTGTTGAGATCTTCGCTGCTGCAGTTGCGTGAATGGCGGCGCGAAATAGCGGAGCTTTTTAATTGCTTGAACTTACCAGCAGCTAATAAGAAAATTGTTATGCTGGTATCAAAGTTATCTTTTCTTATTACTGGTACTTATTTAAGATGGTGCAAAAGAACTCTCTTTAATAAGTACCACGCGCTTTTCAGAGCGTTTCCTAGCCCCGAGCAGGTGAGAATCCTTAGCGCCTGGGCGAAAAGTGAACTAAAGTCACGGAATGATAATAAATTCGGTGTCCTCATTGCCGCGTATGAGACTAAATGGTGTGCTGAATTTATGCCTCCATATTCTGACTATATAAGGCAGGTGTGCAGTGATTAAGTGTTGCATTTTATCGCCAACGGAAGATTTGGATTCTCTCTTACAACCTTATGGCCTGTGGCGGTTCAATGAATTGCTTCGGGTTATGCCCTAGGTCATCAAGCTAAATCTTGAAACGGTTTGTCCCCTCAGTTTTGAGAAAGTCCTCTCCGTTCAATGAAAAACAAGGCTCACAAAAAAATAAATTGATAGTCAAGCTCGGCATTGAAGCGCAATCATTGCCTCGTATTTCCATCTGACACAGATGCGACGACTGTCGCATTTTCTAACTTTTTTCAAGATGATTTATCGCAAGACATGACTGAAAAAATCGTTAAAGATAACGCATCATTTACATCTACTTTGCTGTTTTCTCAAAACGTGTGAGAAATTACTGTTCAATTCAAATCGAAACTCAAGACAGCAATTCCAAAAATTTGAATTTCTTTGTTACACTTCACTTTATCTTTTTAAGTAGCAGCAGAAAATGAAGCTTCTTTCTATCAAGTAACTTTCAAGAAATAAAAAACTATTTTTTACCCACGAACTGTCTAGAATGTAATTCCTTGATGCCTACTGAATCGCCGAGAATGTTTTCTATACGTTCTTGGCCATAGTTCCTATACTTAAAACAGTGTTATGGTAGATAAGGTCATTTGCTATAAGTTACTTTTTCGTAGAGGAGGTAGTTTTCTTAGTAATTGTGATTTAGCCAGATAAAGGGGGTACATAAACTGCGAGTTACTGGTCACTGCTATTGCATTTCATTCTTTCCAAAGCAGTAAAAAAGTTGATAAGATCAAAATATCCAAAATTATCTTAATTTTCTTCCTTGGTGTCATAATTTCGGTATTTTGGCATTAAGGAAGAAAATTAGGATAATTCTGTTTCAAACTAAATATTTAGTAGGATTTAAACACGCAAAAATGTTTTTAGCAATTTTTTTAATAGTTATAACTCAGTGTACATAAACTTTCTTCCGTAGAATTCCCTTGTTTTCTACCGTTAGAGAAATCAAGAGCAGTAAATTTTGACGACGTGCACGCAATGCTATCGATAACTCTCAGGGATATTAAATAACGTTTTAGTACCAAAGAAGCATGTACAAGTTTTGAGTGTTTTGAAGATGAAATTCCGACTTTAGATTGGGCCAATGAAAACAGTGTAGTAACAATAATTGTGAAGGAAGTATACAATTCGGAATGATGTAGTTCATGACGATGCATCTACGCACAATGGGATGAACCACTGGTCCCCTGTTGCCTGTGGTGACAATGATCCCAGTAATGTGCGTGTAGAGGGCACTCAATGGCAACATTGTTCTTGGTATCATTAAGGGCAGGGAAACTGAAGAAGGCAGCGGTAGCCTGGCTACCTGCCTTCCCTCCGCTCCTCAAATTCACGCAGGTCATCAAGGGAGAATTATTTGTCTTTCTCCAGCTCGGTAACGCGCGAGGTCCGGCGGGGCCTTCCTCAGATTGAAGAATTTGCTGTGTATGTAGCTCGGTTATTGGGCGAGACAAGGATTGGTTTTGCAGTTAGACGCGGGCACGCTGACTCGAAATAATACCTGAACTCTAAATAACAATTTTGAGCATGGTAAAAATAGAAATATGGGAAAGTGATCAATGATCATTTCTCGTCAAAAATGAAGCTCTTTTTCCAGATCAAAGCTGATGTTTATGATTGAAAACTTTTTTTACATGAACTGATTAAATATTACGGTATTAGTTTTCATTCCTCTATTTACACGATAGGATAACTTCCTTACAATTTTCACTGAATACAAGTAAATTCTGATTTGATAACAGGAACATACAGTCATTGTGCAGTGTTCAGGCATCCAGTTTGTAGGGGGGAGTTGTGAGCAAATATTTCTTTGTTTTTCTATGAAATTGTTTCTGTTTCGAATAAACTATTGAATGTGAACTCCATTGTATTTGAAATAAACCATCAGCATGTAACTTGTTGGGTCAGGTCACTCAAAAAACTTTTCTTGACGGAAATATGCTTTGTAAAATTGGCATTTTCAAAAGCTGGTGTCCACAATAGAGTGAATTTAAATTTCAATTTTACTTATACTGTTGTTACTAAAACAAACGGATAAATTTTACACTATGTTATGTTAGCCGATGATCTTACCTTAGTGTTGATGATGACAAGCAACCAAGCAACTGAATGCCTGAAGAAAGTTTTTCAACATTAGCGCATGCGAACGATGTTCTGCACCAACAGTGCAGTTTCAAGGCCTCAAAACGTTACTTTGGTAACTTACAATTTTCCCTTACGCTTCAAAATTTTGATCATCCTCGGGGTTAGAGTTCTGCTGAACTTTTAAATCAATGATGCTTCAATATCTGGTGAGTGAATCATAATATCTTCAAAGAATATTCTGAAACTCAAGTGAACGCTAAGCTGCGCTAAACTCAAACTCTCTTCTTATAGATCTCTTCTTCCTTTTAGACCAACGCCGAGGTGATTTTATTTGTCTGCTTGTTTTCTGTCTTATTTATTTCGACTTTCGTTTGATGTCAGCCCAAATTGAACGTTTTGTCAAGTATTGAAAAATAAGGACACATAGTAGTTCACTTGTCAACAATAGCGCTTACACACAGACTATAGGACATATTGCAGACACAGCGTTGACTGCTGTTTATGTATGACTTTTCTTTTTTACTTTCGTTAGTCAATGAATATTTTTATTTGTCAAACCTAAATGACATGAAATTAAATAGTGTTCAGCTGAATGCTTGAAAATCTTTAAGAATCTCGAAAAACCCATCGATCGCGTGTGACTCACCATAACAGTCAGGAAGTCATCGACTTGTTTATGCACAGAATCTTGTAATGGAGAGCGGTCTACAGTCTGTGAGAGAAGTCATTATCACCGGCTTTTCATCTTCCACAATCGTCTACTTAAGAGCTTCAATCAAATCTCTTGATTTACCTCTTAGATCAACAAGTTTTCTAAATATTGGACTTGAATTCGCACTGCATGTGCTAGAAAAGTATCCGAGCTCGATTGTATTTTCTTGAAGCGGCGTTATCGGACACGTAAGTGAATTCTTCAGGCTATTAAAATCTTGAAGGTTAACCGTCCCTTTTATTCCCGGTAGCCATCATTAATCTCGGTTACGGCGTGAGATCTAACTTCTGTTTTCGGAAGTTTTGTGGTCAGACGCCTGCGAGGTCCTAGGAGGCATGCGAAGTCTCGTGGCGTCCAAAACAAGAACATCACTTCGCCGGATTGTGTTCTTAAGTGACTCCTTTTGAACGTCCGCACCACTGGGTCGCATTGTTGCCTTAAGTGTTGTCTCTTGAACACTCGCATCACTGGACGCTACCTCGTTTTGAAATGCCCTTCTTCTGAACCTTCTTACTTGAACAACCATGCATACCCATACGTTAAAGAATGCCTGTTCGAAGTTTTGCAGGTAAAACATTCTTACATCCGATGGCTTAAGAGTATCGTGAACTTGAACGTTTTCTTGCTCACCGTGCTGGCTGTTGAATTGAAAAGTAGTTTCCGGAGAAACGCTTTTCCATCGTATCACAGTCCTTCCTTCAGAAATGTGGGCTGTCACGTTTTGTTCGTGAGCGTAAATGCAAAGATGTTCTTTTCATGCATAATTTTCAAAGTTTTTTTTAATCTCGCATCTTGGATTTGTCAGTAACTCCATTCTAAGGAACATGTTAGATCAAATTAAAACCAAATGCATATGTAACAGCACTTTTGCCTTTAACTTATTCTACTATCTGACTACGCTTTGTTTTATATGTTAGACTTATACGCTGATATTCCAAGACGAAAGTATGATCAGACGGCGCTTTAGAACTCGAGATTCAGATCCTATGATGATTCAACTTGTCCTTGCACATCGACACTGAAGAGTTGTGCTTTTTTTGTGCTCTGTAAAGCAATTTGCACGGCATCTAAGAGGAGAATTTTTTACTGTGAATACCTGGATTTTCAAGACAATGGTCAACTGTAAGCTTGACCCTTAATTCAAGTTTGACTATCACTGAGTTTTAAAGGGGCTCGAATTTCTCTCGGTGATTGTTAGAAGCTTCTAGAGATGTATTTGCTAAAATTGAATAGTTGTACCAAAATCCTAGGGGTTGGCGTTCTGCTGAACCTTGTTGACCTTGACGATATGAATAGGGAACTGCTCATAAATTAGACAGATTATTATTACCGAATGAGGTTTAGTATGATAATGAAGTGATCGTGCAAGGCTTCATACTGCGGAGCAGAATTTAGGTATTAATATTCTGTTATTCAATTCAGGTTATTTGGTCTCTTTCTTGACGTGTTCTCCCATTCCGTGTTTTATTCGGTGGAACATCCACATCTCCCTGCTCTTCTTCGGCTAATTTCTCTACACAAAATTATGAGTTAAATATGTGTGCCGTAGCCTCCTAGTGATGCATCTCGAAAGCCTCCTTAAACTTCAATGCATCGGTGCGTTCTTCCTCAAAGAGCCCTTCTTGTTGCAATACAATCATTTCTGCTCCGCTTGCGACGTTCTTTTAGCCCTGGAAATTGGGCAAGTTCGACAATCTCAGAGAGCTCTAAAATGATCATAGTCTAGAAGCGCGAGACTTGAACTGCATCACCTCAAAATCTTCTTCGATCTGAGTTTCCACATACGCTCTCGCTGACCATATGTTTGTATTAGTGTGCACTGGTCCTCAGGATCACTAATTGTTTCTGCCATTGGCTCATGGGTTCAGAGTAAATTGTAAATTGATTAGACGCGTACGATGCATTTCTGTTACCGACGCACCATCTTAACTGATGAATTGGATCATTTCATTTTGTTCTACTTCAGTGTACTCTCCCAACGTAGCGGCCACGTTTATATTTCAGAGCAGCACAGCCACCTGAGCGACGTGCATTCGAGCTTTGGTCAAGCGGATAAAGAAAGCGTGAAAAAAGCGCTTGAGCAAAGAGAAATGACAAAACCCTAAAGATAATATTTTCATCATCCGATTACCTTAGTTGCGCAATTTCCGATCAAACTTCTCAGTCAAATGGTTCATTTACAAATTTGAAACTAACACCAACGTGTGTGTTGGGAAAGAATCTCAGGTTTGTATGTGAACTTTAAAAGGCAGAATACCTTACAAATGTCCTATTTTTGTCAAATTATTGGTACTGGTTCACTGGAATTCGCTTGTGCAACCAACAACTCCCAGTGCTACACTAAACTTCCAAACGTGAGCGAGGAAGAAAGAGGTCGCTAGAGTCTCGCATCTTCACTTGCAGTTTTTGTCCTAGGTATCACAAAAAATGTACTCATCCTTTGACTGACGATTACTCATGTTTTGTTTAATTCTGTTTCAGGTGCAACTAAGTTTTATTTTTATCTTTTAATTTTCTTAAATCTTCAATTGGTTTCTTTGATTTAGCTCATTAGACTTATATCTATGCTAGTAAACACCTACATCAAAACAAAATACATGAGTACTGGGCAATCAAAGAGTGAGTATGTTTTTTGAGGACTAATAACCCTGTAAAAACTAATCATCGCGAGATATTGGATTCACTGATGCTATAAGCACACATAAAACTTAGCATCAAAACTGGAAATTTCCTATGAACACAAAAAACAACACGAGTTCTTGCAAATCTTACCTGTAGAAAAATTGCTCCACGTGTGCAACGGCGGTGTACAAAATATGTGAGCAACAAAATACACCGAATGGCGCAAAAATCGCAGTTGTTATTTGCGAAAAGAAGGAATGCGGTTACATCAAATAAATCATTTTATAATTGTGTAAAACTATTTTGTATTACATTTCCCAAGATTTGCACATGGTACAAAAAATGTTTTAATTCAGGATAGTGACCCCGGCAAAACTAAACAAAGAGTTTTTAAATTCTGTTTCATTTCACTTGTCATTGACTTTAGATTCTCATTCGTTAACTTCAACAGCGATTTATGATCACTGTGTTTTTACTTATACAAATCAGATGCGAAATTCATCACATGTTGGAAAGAAGTTGAAGAGCTATTGAAATTAATTTGAACGTGAATATGTTGCCATACACTAAAAATTATCGTAAATTTTACGTCAATGAAAGAAAATATATCTTTGTTACGGATTTAAAACATGTTATTCTACTAAATAAGGTTGATATAAGGACATACATGTTTAATGTAAACGAATTTATCAACAGTTATTCAAATTCCTTAGGGGGAAAGAACGTTTTTTAAGCTACGATCACAAGAAAGTGTTACCTCCCAGTAAATCATCTCAAGCTGAGGCACGCAGCAGAACTGGGCGCGAATATTAGAGAACTGAGCAGGAAACTGAGGGAGAACAAATAACACGCACACCGCCAAGGTCTCTAAAACATTCTCATCACGTGCTGTGGAACGTCACGCAACTCCAGAGTCGTAAACAAGATTTACAACGATCAACACTAATCTTTAAATCAGGGTGAACAAAACGCGTTAGTTTTTGCTTCATCTCGAACAATAAAGAACACGCGGATGGTCATGAGAGGGTATCGCCCGAGCGGACCTCCATTTGTTCACTACTTTGTTAGCTGAATTGTTAGACAATGGCTATCATAATACGGTTGGGCAGTCACAATGGAGCCCCACTTTCAAGATAGAGCTCGTAGTCATAACCTCTCGAGTCGGCTCAATGGGCAAAAGACGCGCCTTTGTTGATATAATTAGCGGAGCCAGCCAGAGCCGAGCGACCCGAGGCTGCGGCTGGCTCGCTGGGGAGAGACGGAACAGCGCGCCAGCTCCGGCACCATGGTAGGGTGCACGCGAGCCGCAGATAAGGAACATTAATAACTCAATTGAGCTGTTCCATACAATGGCGTAGAAACTTTAGTCGAGTTTCACTGGCATTGCAACAAAGTGCACAAGGTTAGTTCAGATATTTTATTCTCTTCACACCAAAATTTTTTTCCTTTTTACCAGCAATAAATATCTCCAATTAAAAATTTTGATGTGTTGCTTTCATTCAGTTTGAGTCTGAAGGTCAAGATCAAGCTATCGATGTTTATTGTTTTACAGACAAAGATATGGAGGCTGCGTGTTCTTCTCGCACGAAAGTCGTTTAAGTTCGAGGAAACAAAACAAAATAACTCGATTACATTGCTATTCTTTCCTTGAGGGGAATTCTGGTGCGTTTCAAGGGGTCTTTAGAGTTCCTCTGATGCATTTTATTAAATTTACAGTTATATTCACCCATCTTTGTGCAAAGAAACTATTTTAGAAGATCATGTACGAGTGCATTACCTGAAAATTATACCGAACTAGTACACACATTTTGCCGGAACTCGCAAAAAGGCTTCGGTGACAATAAACGACTACATGCATGAATAGCGTATTCATATTTTTCAAGCCGCATCCGGGAACGCTGATGGATTGCCGGATATTGATTGTTTTTAAAATATTTTTGTGGGAGCACACTTTAGGCATAGGTTCCTCGTTCTCTTAATTCTGTACTAAATAGTGTTTTTCTCCTCCATCTCATTGAAACACCTTTGTTGCAGTTAGGAGGCCTAAAGTAACCCCTTATCTTATGTTAAACTTTCTTTCTAAAAATCCCAATCGTGACATAGCAGGGAGTTGTAACTAAGTCGATCTGATGTAACTTAGGCTGCATTGCCACGATGACGTAAATTATTATAAAATCCGGCGTAAGAACGCAAAATTGTCTCGAAAGGTAGCTGATTGTTTAACTCCTGAAAATGGCTTTCACTCGCAAATTTGAACGCTAAGATAGAAGCATGTTTTACAAGTGCTGCAAGAAAGAAGTACGAGACGAAAATCACATGTCATTCTTAGAATGAAATCATGTGCCAAAATAAATGCATGTTTCCAATTTTTTAAATGATAGCGACAAGTTTATAGCATAAAAAATTCCACGTCAATTTCAATGCCGGTAAATGTGTTATGAAGCACAATTCACCTTTGATGAGCTCCTCACACGATTTGAATTTACTTGTTGATTTAATCATCTCGCACTCTGGCAGCAAACTGCTGCACCTTGCATGAGTGCGCGTATGACTTCATGAGCGTATAAATTCGTCAGATTCGTTTATGTTGGGGACGGGGTGAAAAAGATACAAGCGACACACCCACCCGTACACAAGTGCAGGCACACACACACACATGTGCTCACACACACGCACACACACGTGCAGGCACACACACACACATATGCAGGCATACACACACACGTGCAGGCTAACACACACATGCAGGCGTACACACACATACACGTGCAGGCGTACACACGCACACACACACACACACTTCAGCCTATTTGCATGTCAGGCCCGGAAGTCGGCGTCGATGGTCAAGAGACGGCTTTTCTTTTTACCACTTTGTCTATCACGATTTTTTTCGCGATTGTATTCAAAAGTGGCTCGTCACCTGGGGATGTTTATTTTTTACCACTCATGGCTCCAGACTCAGGCTGCCGATGCAAAGCTGGAATTTAGCTCGATGCGATCAACGGTGTTTTCCCATCTGAGCGTTAAGTACACCACACAAGATACTGGATGCAAAACTCCCTGAAAACCGGTAGCATAGTTAGTTGCAAATGACTTAATAAAATAAAAATCACAGTGTATATTGAAAAGCGTCGTTTAGATATGGGATTGATGTAAAAGGTGCTGTAACCCTGCTGGAACACCAGCGCATGTGCCAGGATCTCAGCGCTCGACGCATCTCGGGCGGCTTCATTCAATCATTTTCACTCCTCGCAGTTTTGAAACCGAAGCCTTCCTGCCGCTTTTTCGAGTTTTTTCCTACTCTGGAAACTCTTCTTCTATCCTCAAATAAATCCAGGAGTTTTTGCCTGCGTTTCGCGGAAGTCCGCACGTTCTCTGAGGTCACATCCGCATCCTCGCTTTGCGGACCACACAGGTTTGCCGGCCGTGGTCATTTCACGGTCCGACTTTTAGGCTGCGTAACGGAAAAGATATCAGCCTGCAAACCCTGCAGGATCATATGACAGTCTTGGATCGAAGGATTTAGAAAAAAGTAGACAAAATAGGGAATCATTGCCCTGATAGTTTTACGCTTCGTGACTTTCATAGGAAACAAACTTTTCTGTGCGTTTACGTACCTACATAATTAATTTGAAGACTTCGAAGCAAGTTATTTCAACAAACTATACATCCGTAAAATCATCACTTAAAATTACAATAACCAAGTTGAGATAGAACTATTCGAGTGCCCGGACGCGTTCAACGACTTCAAACTAGGACATCCTAAGGAAATCGTTTTATATGTTTTCAATTAAATTTATTTTCTCAATAATCTAACTCTAGAGTGATCGGATGAGTTTCAGCGAGAGAGAATTATAAAAATTATACATATTTTATTCACCACTTGAAGTAGAAATGTAAGCGAAAACTGAGCATCTATAAACAAATTTACGATTAGATTTACTTCAGAGCGAGAGACCATCAGTTATTTTTTAACTTTAAACTTTCCAAAACCGAGAAAAGATATTACACCAAATACTTTTTTTAATTGCCCCACACAATTGAAAATCAGTTCAGTGCTGCAGCAATTCCGGGATGTAATAACGTAGTAATACAGCTTCGTATAAGCTTATATGAACGGCAATTTTCTTCCAACGTAGCTGCGCGTGTTCCTGCAATAATTCCTCTTGTAAACTCCACTGATCGGAAACGAACCACTGTGGGTGGCTAAAAAATAGCTCCCACTATTGACCTATCGTGTCCTCTGGCAGTGTGTACTGCTGTAGCGCGCGTATAGTTTTCCCGGCCCTAAATATCAAGTGACCCCAATCTATCTTCACTGAAACCAGAATTATCAGTACAATGTGCCGCTTCAAATCTAATTTGAAGCGCCTCATTGCGCCAAGTGCAGATGGACGCAGAAAACCTTGCCCTGATTTGCAACGAGGCGCTACGGTTTTTCTCACGGATGTTAGAAGCCTCGAGTTCCAAACCTTAGTTTCTATGTGGAAACTATCGAGATCAGATTTTACTAAAATTAGGGAGTGTGAATTTTCTTCATTCCCTAGATTAATGATTGAGTTGGCGAGTTTAAGGAAATGAAAATTGTTTAAAATGTTGATCGTCCTTGAGAGCAAACGCAGCCGCTTATTTTATTGCTATGAAATTTTGAAGTACCATGGTAGAAAATGTTTTCCCTGAATTTTCTGAATCCTTTTCTTGAAAACATTATGAAAGCTTCAAATTATGGATAGAAAGAACTTTTAGTCTTCCTTGTCAATTCATTGTTCCATAATAAGAAGTATTTGAAGCAACATGAATTAAAAAGGCGTAGGGTTAGCTGCTTTTACATATCCACAAATCCAGCTCTTTAAATTGTTGAATTATTGAAGCAGAGAAAGTATGCTTCACTAGCCATTACTCTATTGTTTCCACCCCAGTTCCCTGGAGCCAGACTTTCAAACAGTTTCCGAGGTCGTCCTTAATTGTTCACATGGCAGCTAAAGTTTTTTTTGTTTTTGACTTGGCAAAGTTCTGTGCTATTTTCCTGCCCGAAAATTTTCAAATTACATTACCAAATCTAAATCCCAAAGTGGAGGATTTTCGACTGTAATACGCAGTGCGAGCAGAAGCGGAGTTGAAGTAAACAGTTACGCAATTGCTGACGTTTTCTCCAACAAAACGTTAGCGAACAAGCTACCGATCAGCATAAACGTTAAGTTTTCTTTAACGTTGACCATTGTTCATGCCTTACAGTCGATGACACCGATTTTGCCGTACATGTTTACCTCTATCGTAGCATATAAATTATGAAACACATAGAGAGAATAAGGTAGCATGCTCCCTTGTGTCAAAGCTACAGGAGCGTTTCCGACCTGTTGTCCATAAAAATTTGTAAGTTACAATTACAATACATTCAAAATATCTGCTGCAGTTTCAACAAATCAATACATGTATAGCTTTCATCTCCACCTGACATCACCGCCTTGCACCGTCACCACCATCTCCAGCTCCCACCTCTCTCCGCTAACCGCTTCAAATGACATCCCAAAAACCACAAAGAAAACAATTAACGCTGCCGCGGCCGCCGTCTGCCGTGAAGCAAAACTCCAAAAAAATGTCCGCAAGAATCAACAAAAAGATTTGGATTCCATTGAGTGGAAATTCGGGCGGAAGTACGCTGGATTTGCAGACTGGACGCACGGGCCGCGATGCTGCGCCGGTAGCGGTGCCGCACCGGACACCGACATTCGCCTTCATCTACTCCACTTTGCCAGGAGTCAGCAAAGAATTTATCGAAAAACAATCTAAGTAAATAACAGCCTAAAATCATCATATAAATTGTTTCTTGGGATTTGAGAGCGTTGCGGTATAAATGAAATTTTTTCATGTACAGAAAGAATTTAGAATGTCGAGTCCTCATACTACGATGCACAATGTGCACAACTTTGCTTCTTCCTGAAGAGAATAGCAAGGCAGTTCAGTAAAACGTTAGCTGAAGCTCAATATCTGAGGCGAGAGTTTTACTACTAACTGTAAACAAATTGACTTGTTCCTGTTAGATCGTTATCGGCAATTGAAATCATGCTAATCCACTCAAAGAAGTACAAGATATTTTTTGGCCAAGTTTGATTCAGGTTGAAAAACTGCCGGGTGTCCCACAAAAATGTCCCCGACCTTTTAATTGATTGTATCTCCGTTTTAAATTAAGATATTTGAATTGTGTTTTTTTCGCAATGTAGTAAATTTTGTTTCCTTTTTGAATAATTTTTGTTTTTGAAAATCGGTTGAATAACTACTTTACAATGATCGATTTAGTTGAAGCTCATCGCGTGATAAATTACGAAGAAAATTACTCAACATCTTCTTTATTGGAAGACTATCAATCGTTAAAATGTACTACCTCTGAAGTCTATTAAACTCAACGTTTCGATGTACAAACATCAGCATTTGGCTGAAAATATACAGAAAAATTGATCAATTACATCGGTAAATGCCAATCTAATTCTTAAGCTAAACGAGACTCAGTATGAAAGATGAAATCACAGCACAAAAACATTTTATAAATGCCTAGATATAAAGTTTGTACAACAAAAGTATGTATACACGAGACCAGGTACAGTAGGAGTATTGCACACTAAATGTAGATGTTCTTTGCACAAGCGATAGGGACAAAATCATTTCGCCCCTATGAAATTTCACCGTAATTTATCACGTGATGAACTTCAATTGTTTCGTAAAGTTGAGAAATTAGAAGAGAAATGATTGATTTACTGAAAGAGGTAGAAAAACTAATTGTTCAGAGAAAAGTATGAAAAACAACACTGGTGTTCTTTTTCATTTCTCAATACCCACTGTTAAAAATGATTTCACAATGATGTATCCTACATACTTCCAAGGATGTATCACCTCCATCAATAATTCTTCGACAACGAATTGAAGAAGTGTCTAGAACTGAAAGAAAACGCTGAAATAATCCGCAAAACTCTTCGTTCAATGGTGGTTAGAAGTAATACTTGCCTTGAGAGAAATGGAGGGTATGTCGAAGGATACTAAATTACTTTATTTATTTAAACGTTTTTTAAAGTAATGATTTGTTACTTATTTAAATTTTTGTTTGTTCGGGTTTTTAGAAAGTACAAAATAAGGAGGAGTAGCAATAATGTTTTAAAAACTTTTCCTTTGAACAATTAGTTTTCTACCCCTACAGTAAATCGATCACTGTAAAGTGGCCATTCAACCTATTTTCAAAGACTTAATTATTCGAAAAGGAAACAAAATTTACGACATTGTGAAGAAAAGACAATTCAAATATGTTAATTTAAAGTGGAGAAATAATCAATTAAAAAGTTGGGGGCATTTTGTGGGACACCCGGTATATTAATTTAGGTAAAACCACGAGCTAGAGAAAAATTTTGCTGAAAGTGCCGGCAAGAAACTTTTCTCAATATTAAACCTACTTAGTAATAATTAATTAAGCATTCATTTTTCAGTAAAAAGATATTAGGGTCTACAGGCAGTACCGTGTGTAGCGCCTAAATTCCATCGATGGCTGAACTCAAACTTACCTCCAGGCAGGGGGCACGAAATTATTTTTCCTAAAATTGACACCTGCCGCGTGGTTTGCTCATGAGGTCACAACCGTGTTCGCTATTTTATATCTTTATCGTCGGTGCGACGCCAAATGTCGTTTCCTCGACGATTATTATCGGTAGGACGACGGTGGTGTTTGGCCGCTCGGAGCCGTCCTCATAAACGACCGACCGAAGCCCGATCAATGACACTGATGCGTACCTGTGAGGCACAGTGAAGTCTTGGCTCACAGCACTTTGATTTACATTGATGAGGCGCTTGTACATTGATTGTGAGTTTGCACTTGACAAGAACGCTCTTATAGGTAGTTTTGGGCTATTCAGAAGACACTAATAGAATGCTGCTGGTGCTCCGCTTCGAAAAGATTCAGTTTAATCGACTGCCCTTCAGCAGCGAACAACAGCTCAGTCACATGAGGGGGAAATTAATATGGATCATGAAGTGAAGGATAAATAAATTTAGGTTTAAATTTCCCATGATCCAGCATTCTTCAGCCCTGCTGCAGGGACATTTTATGCTCTCACAGCACACGATTTGGCAGCATTTGGTTTTTAATTCCTCATGAACGTAAGTGAAACAATTTTGAAAAAAGTGAAAGAACACATAAATACTGGTAAATTACAATTTCCTTATGAGTTCTTAAGTTATTAACAAGAATCAGGGTGATGGTCTTACTCATGATTGTTTTTAATCATCCGAGAAGTAGGTCTAGTATTTTTTGTGAAAAATGGCATGACGTTCACGAAGAACTTGTTTCTGGCAACTGCTTGCTCAAGAAAAATCAATTTAGTTAATTTGATTTGCAACAAGGTAAAATTAATAGTATTACAGTAATCCTTGTAGTCCTAATCCTACTTGATCGAATATTCCAACTGATCATTCTTTCTGTTTCATGCCTGACGATAAGCAATTTTTCAGTATGTTCAAAAATCCAGATATTAATTATATCGCCGGCTGAAAATCACAATTTTTCTTCTGATTACCGTTTTTTCAAAATTTTAACTCAACTACACCTGTATTGACTGATTTCAATCAATTTTTACAACATCCCTATCAAAATTTTCATATATCCCGAGCACATGCCAACGAGCTAAATTTTGTCCTCATTTGATCTGAATTGGTCATCTTGTATAGTGATGAGTGCAACAGAAGAAGTTGAAAAAACCTAACAAAGTAAAATTGTCTGCAGTTTGTCATTCAAAGGCACTTTGACCACTTGACCATCACTATTCAAGTGATTTGCTTCGTAGAGATTTTCAAATTCAACTGTGTTCCAAATAGCCTTCTATGTGTACAGCGCTCGGAAACACTATTTGGCTTCAGAGTAAATAAGAAAGCAAGAGAAGGTGACGCAATAGTTCAGTAATACAGTTAAATGATATCGGGATGAATTTCATGAATTTCGTGTTTTGTAAAGTGCTAGTCAGAAACAGCTTGAAATGTTACAGTGCAAAATTTAGCGTCCGTTTCCTATTAATTTTAATTTTACCCACGAGTATGTCTAGTGAGAAACTGATGCTCTCAGGTTATGTGAATGATGTGATTTGACGGCACAGGTACATTGGTCTACCTAGTTCTAGTAATTCATGTTTCTTCCTTCTTTCCTTAGTTTGTCATGCCTTCCAATAATTTTACGTTTAACAAAATATGTTAGAGCTGTTGTAATATCTGTCACAGACAACTATTAGCAACTTACAACGTATTTATAACCCCGAATATTTTCCTCGTTTTTTTCAAATCGCCCTGTAAGGAACAGGTAAACTTCCCAGTGACTACCAGCTAAACTGTTGTAGGGAAAGTAGAGAATTCATGCTTATGTTAGGAAATTCAAGTTAAAAAGCGGGTGAACGATGGGCGAGTGTGAACGATGACGAGAACATGTTTCTCATGAGTGCGGAAAGAAGAATTTCGCCTTCACACCATTTAAACTTCATTTTATATTTATCTAGGTCAGGGATGTAAAGGTCTATTTGATGATCATGTCTATATTGAAGTTCTGATGTGTCGTGAGGTAATTTTAAAAAGTTGGTTAAACAAAATAGATGTGAAAGTGGGAGTGTTTGTTTTTTAGAAATTCGTATGCTTAACAAATGACGAACCTAAAAGCGGCTTGCGCTTCACAGGTGTCGCAAGTTGAACGCAGCAGCCCCGTCCGGTAATTTCCCTTCAAGCATTGAAGACAAGCTAATTTCTAGAAGTCGATGGAAAGTCTTTACCTTTTCATGGCCGCTTCTGCTGTTTTTTACGGTGAGCATTTTAAGGAACAATCAGCATCATCTCAAGCGGATAAATTGATTGCTCATCCCAGCCCCATTACACAATCAAATTATAGACAATCCTAAAAGGTTTTCATTGTAATGGTGGTACGTTTCCTGTCAGTAATGTTCTCGTGCAAGTGATCCCGTGGTCAGAGCATGGCTTGATTTTCACCATATGATACTTCAGTAGTTCAGTTAAATGTGATAGCATTCCTTTCAAACTGCGAGTGATGCACTTGAAACAAATTCGTTGTGCTCTGAGATCCAGATGTGCTTCTGACATGAACATGACTAAAATATTCCCTTTAAAAATTATCCTCGATAGTAAATTACTGCGACTCAAGTGCAAGCTTTTTCTTATGACTGTTCACAAATCCTTAGTCGTGTCAAGTTACTCATTTCAAGAACAATGATTTCATTTCAGTGTATTTGTTTACTGGAGCATAAGTGGGTACGAATAAATGTAATTCGCTGCCCAAGAAGCCGCTGCCCAAATTTGCGTAGAAACAAAGAGCAAAATTTAGCACGAGTCTAAAGCTGTGAGATCACAGCCGTGCTTCGGATGAGAGTCGATCACGACTCTGAGAATAAGCGATGCCAATGACCAGGGAACCAGGAGCAAATTACAGACGCTCTAAACTGCGGGCCTCTCGATTGCTGACCAGAAATGCCTAATTCTGGTCTTTGGATAAACGCGTCGGCGGTTTAGGCGAGCGCGTAATGACTCCGACTCGAGAATCGGAGAACTCGAGTCCTGATGTCGGCATTTACATGTCTTGTGTGCGCATGGACATGAGCACATTGGCATGGGCAGCATTCTCTCTGGGACTCGTTTCTCATAAGAACCTATGGGAACTTTTTACATCTAACAATCTGTAAACTTCTCGAATGGAGTATGTTGTAGTATAACAAGACATAAATATTTCATGCACCGAGGTTTGGAACTGTACAGTAACTTATATGTTTGTCCAATCATGTTAGTTCTAAGCTTTTAACCTTCGGCTTTCCGATTTCACAGACTCAGATCCTTGAATTCGATAGAAAAAATCAGAATGCTTATGACTTGTGTGCATTCTGCCTTGGTATTTACTTTGTATGTCTGCAATTCCACTGGACAAATGTCACTGTTTCTCTACCACGCTCACTTGAAGCGAAGAGACCGCAAAAATGTGATTTGAATATTACTTTGATTTTTACTTAAAACACTTTCAGTGGGGTCTATGTGTAAGAAATGTTCTAGCGAACCCATCTTTGGTTATGTGTCTTGCTCAAAATACTTTCTGCAGGTCATTTCCTAATCTTGATGACGTTTCCAAGTTATGTTGAAAGTAGCCATATCTATAGCCCACATTTGATCTCACCATTTGTTAACAAGCCATTAACCATAATTTTTACCGCAGATAGGGATAAATGATCCATCACAGGCTGGGAGTAAACGTGCAATTGGTATCGAAGCTGGGTCTAATAATCGAGATCTTGTTTTTTGATGAGCCAAACGTCGATCGGAGGTGGACGCGAGGTGGCCGGCAACCGCTTAGTGGGGATTAGGAGAGTGAGCACCTGCGTAGAGTACGTCGTGACCGTCCGTCCCACGCCGGGAGGGAGGTGTGAGAGGAGCTTCTGTCTATCGGTTGCTTTCATTCAAGACCTGCAAGTGCGGTGCACCACGCATTCAAATCTGGGAGCGACAGGAAAGAACCGAGAAGTATGATAGTTAGTAAGAAGAAATCGACTGGGATTACATCACAAGTAATTTAGAGCTCCGTTTTCAATTCTTTCAACCAGAAAATAAAATAAAACAAAGGTGTTAGTGACAGCAACTAAGTCGTGCAAGGACTTATTTTTGTAATTTTGACTGATTTTAATTTCCAGGATGAATTTCAGACACTACAAGTCAGTGTAGCGAAGTAGGAGGAAGAGTTCAAAGACGAATCTCACTTCTTTCGACAATAAAAAGAAATAAATTAGACAATATTACTTTCTGTCGAGAGAACTAAGTTTTCCAAACTTGATCTTCTTGATGAGAAGATTCAGGATTCTAAGTAGAGAACCCCAATCACGCACAGACACTATGTCGCAGCAGCATGACTGTATTGCGACGCTTATAGATCCCTTCTTTCAACAGGCAGGAGCAGGTGAAGTCCAGCCTCCAGTGTGTAGAATGGCAGTCTACTGCTCCTGGTGAGGGAAACGATAACAGAAATATTGTTGTAAGATTAAGCTTGATTAATTTTATGCTATCGACTGATGAAATTGAAAGATACGGTAGAGCACATGTAGTTGTTCACTGATCGATGAGTTCTCAATGGAATGTGCTTGAGTAACTTTTGCTTTCTAATCCTTGCAAGCGGTCAAAACGAATAACTTTACTCGTAAACAGAAGAAAAAGTTAGGGAAAGGATGAATAGTGTATTACCCATGTGAGCACTGAACAATTTTGTTTTGATTTTTTCCTGTGCAGATGAAAGTTAATATTCTGAGAGGTGACAATTTTGCTCACGCTCTGGTCCCAAGAATGGGACTGTTGAAGCAATGACCGTTTTACTGTCTCCTAATCGAGTCCTGCGCTAGTTATCAAAACATGCTCGCTCATTACTGACGGTTACTCAGAAAAATTTTTTAGAATTGGACTGAATGTTCACGTTGATCATAGATTAAACAAACCTTTTTTACTTCGTGGAAAAACGGAATTAATTATGTGGCAAATAGTTTTTAGGTTTACAACAATTGTTTTTGTTTTTTACGCCTGGTTTTTAGCTCTATAGAGTTATTTTTAAAATTACTACTATTGTTAAAATTCATGTAATTCTGTGAGAGCTATTTTCGGCAGCAATCCCTTAGTTTTACGAGAACAAATACAAGTTTTGAATGACATGCTGACTATGATGTAAATGATGACATTGAAACTTCAGAATGACTCAGATGGAGGCTACTCTTGCAATTGACGTGATGCAGTTCATTAAACGCTGTAGTTACACAGCAGCACGCAAACATCTCCCTTCAAGTAAGGGAAAGCAAGGGCTCAATTATATTATCCACGTGTAATTCAAACATGTTCTTTCTAAACCAGAGCTGGCCAACAAGTTGTATTATAAGTAAGGACTTTCACAGCTTTTTTCTAGCATCGGTGGCGGAGCCCATCCCAGGTATAGCTCCAAAATTTTTGTTTTCCTTCTAATCGGTCTCTGAATGTTGGATAGAATAGCACAGAATAGATCGCTGTATGGTAGCACAAATTAGAAATAATATTGTAGTTACTAGTTCTGAAAGGTTGAAGTGACTATATTAGGTAAAGGACAACGATATTGTTGTTAAGAACGTTTTCCTCAATGGTTTGCTGTATTAGTGATCATGAATGCTTCATTTATACTTGTTGATAAGGGTAATTGAAAGCATGTGTTGGATATTATTCAAACAATAAGAGTTGTAGGGTTCGTCGATCATTGATTACCTGGTGTCGTAAGAGGCATGGCTTGGTAGCGATGAATTATCTAACTTCAATAGTGACAAGATTTTACTTTCTAATGAACATACTAAACCTACATTAAATAAAAAATGTTATCTAAACAAAATCCAGGTATAAATATATCAGATAATTTTATTAACATTATACGTCGTGTGTTATATATCTATTTCTATTTCATCACCTATCAGCGATAACAAAGTTAATGCAGTAGTGCGCTCTCAAAATAGATATGTTCTTCTATCAGCATCAATGTTTGGGCACCTGGTTCTTCATATTTCTATTAATAAATGAACTGATAGTGTGTTTTATTATTTAAATGACAGAAGACACGGAATAGTTTATTTACAAGAGATTTTTTCAGTTGGTAATTTTGTACACTGTATGTTTGAATCGACAATTCTTTGCAGAAATTTTCTGAGATTTGTAGAAAATATTTGCTCAATAATAAATAGTTTAATGGTATTTATATACTTAATCAGCTTTAAACAAATAAAGCACAATCCTAATAATGATAGTGAAACCTTCCCTCAACTTTCCCCCTTTCATGAAAATACACTCAAAACCCTTCGGTTTCATTACGACCCAGGTTTGTTTCTTGGATTTACATGAACTTAAATTATTTCAAAGCAATAATACGTAAGCTTTTAGCTACATCAAATACAATAGATTTTAGTAGATACCCTGTTCTCTAAAGTAACTTCCGCCATATAATTTTGTTTTGTCGAATCTTTATTGAGCGAAATTAAAATAAAACGAATGAAAATTAAAATCGATGCAGGGCAAATTGATTTGAACTGGAAAAATCTCCAGTTATAAAAACATTATATACTCTGCGTTACGTGCGATGTAGGACAGAAATCAGTAACTAGCTCAGTAACTGTTCAATGAGTTTCAAGTCTCGGAATTCCAGCGACCAAGAGGCGGAGGCGGTGATGTGTGGGCAAGGAGAGGCCGCCGTGACTTATGCTCCCGCAGTTCGTGGCTGTCGTCGGCCACCGCCGGCGCGGGCTAAAGATTGTGGACCGCCGTCCGAGCTATCGTCACCGGACCTAGCTAACATTCAAATTTCATACTTACAGCAGCATCGCAAGATTCCTAAATTTTGAGTGCTGAGACAGCATTTGAATTATTAAAAATTTTCCTGCCTTGGATTTACTAAATAAAACAAAACAGGATCACAACGTCTGCCTCAAGTTTCACTTCTAGCTTAGATCACGTTTTAATTTTTCTCTCATGATCGACAGCTCATAAGTGGATTTTTTTTTGGTTATTTAGTGCTGAGATATATATAGTAGTTTTTTCGGAAAAAAATCAGTATCCAAATGTGAGTATTCCTTCATAAATGAGGTTAGCGTTATATCGTTGAACGATTAGCCAAGAATTTATCTAAGTATCTTAAAACTAACAACATTTTTACCCATAGGCTCTGAAGAGGAGTGGATAAAATATTATAAAATTAAAATACATGTTCTTGTGCGTGGACATCCTAGGTCTGCAAATTTGCCATTTAAAGGCCAATTCCCAGATTTGATGGATTCAGTTACAAATTAAATTGTCCAAAATAATGATAAAATGATTAATTCCAGAACTAAATTTGAGTTTTTAATATATTAAATTCAAGCCTCACATTCTTGGACATAAACCTACCAAATGGTTAGCTTTTCTGTTGGGTATTTCAATGTTTTCTTCAATTTCTCGGTCATTCAAGCTCTCAAACTCTATTTCATTCATGTGAGTATCACAAATTCTACACTTAATTCAGAATCTACCTTCTACTTACCATGTTAAAGTAAAATTAAACTATATTATTTAAAATACGAACTATAAGTGAAAGAATAACCGCAATATGCATTACTTTGAGCATTGCAAACAATCGGCATTGAGGTTACAGCGTCGAGGAACAAAAAGTTTAAATCTGTTATCCTTATTTTGTATGACAGTTTGAATCGATAAATCTGGGGAGCAGCTGGGACGTTGTCGGCAACCTATACGACGTAGAATTTCACCATAACTCAGTCCCGATGCTCTGTCCACTCCTCAGTGAGATCGCAATAAAGAATGGTCCACGGTACGGATCACACGGCCGGTCCGTGGAAGGCGCCTCATTTGCATACACGCTCAGTTATTGAGGAAATATTCAGGAGAATTACATAGAGACTGCGGTCAGATTGAGAGTAAGTGTGGGTGCGCTTGGACCCATTGGGTACTTCACATAATTGCCGCGTGTGACGCTTGCGTTTTGTACCTGAGACGGGGCACCTGCTCGTCTGCGAGGGTTTCGATCTGATGAAGCAGGCGGATTCTTCTTTCAGGTGTCCGCAAGTGGGCTGTGCTTTACTGGCCAAATATTTCTATTTAGATCAGCCCATGCTTACAAATTGGGGCAGCCAACCTACTGGTAAGGACAAGTTGAAAATGGTCTATGCTAAACCGCTGTGTTTTCTCGATAGAGCTGATTACAAATAAAAATTAATTCTGCTTAAAAACATTGCTCTTATTACGATTGTTTGTTTACAAATGAATGCATGGAAATAAAAATTCTAGAGCAAACAAACAAAAAAAACGTACTCCTGATTCTCAAGGAAAGAGGCAGATTGTGGGAGTTGGACAGGGGAGAGAGCTGCACCTGCAGACACATCTGGTGCTTTTCTATGCAATAAAATAAATTCATTTCAAAATAATAAGAACAAAAGAGAAAAATATCTAAAAGGAAAAAAAAATCGAACCGAAATACTCTGGGTGTACAGCAAGTAAATTTAGCTGCGACTCGTGAACTGTTATCGGTGATAAACCCGGTTACGAAGTTTTCTATTCGTATTTATCTATTGAGACTTATCTAATTTATATAGTGACAACGACTAAAGACTTAAGAGTGAAACATTGCTGATTATTTTATATTAGAAAGCGCAGATAGTGTATCAGTCAGAACTTCAATTTTTTTGCAATCTGGGATTAATATGTATTTTTACATCCGTATAAATGATCTTCTTAACGTTTGGTGTTACGACTCACGTGAACATCTATTTTGCTAAGGGTTAAGACAAGAACTCCAGATACCTAAGCATGCAACTAAAATAGGTTTAACTAAACAAACAAAGCGTGCGAGTCATTTGTGCTAATTTGTCCACAAATTTGAAAAGAGCTACAGTTACTGTACTATAGAGAGGGCGCTGCTTGGATTTACCCCGTTATGTTGTTACGGTGCTGTTTGAAACTGATGAGGACGTGATTAGCTTGATTATATCAAATGTGCTGCGGAGTACATTTAATTGCTCATTTCCCATTCATACGATGCATACGATTGAATTTATCTACGCACTGCCCATCTTAATATTCACTCATATTTACTAATGTATTAGGAAAATAGGAATACAGAAGCAATGTTTCACAATAACTTTAAAAACGTTGATAAACGTTACTATATTGCAATAGTATTTTGCGCGGAGGCCCTGCCTCCATACACATCATACCCTCGGTGTTACGAAAATTTGCGCCAACTCTCAGGCACACAGCAACGCAGCCTTTTTGTTTTGTTCATCATTGCATTAGAGCATTAGGTTCTTTGTTTATTAGTGAATTGGAGCCGTACTTGTCTTATTTTGTCTATTATTGAGTTAGAGCCGCAGCTCTCTTATCTTTAATATTATTGAGTTACAGCCGTACTTCTTTTACCACGTCCATCACTGAGTTACAACTACACTTCTTTTTCCAACGTCCATCACTGAGTTACAGCTACACTTCTTTTACTACGTCCATCACTGAGTTACAGCTACACTTCTTTTTACAACGTCCATCACTGAGTTACAGCTACACTTCTTTTACCACGTCCATCACTGAGTTAAAGCTGCACTTCTTTTACCACGTCCATCACTGAGTTACAGCTACACTTCTTTTTCCAACGTCCATCACTGAGTTACAGCTACACTTCTTTTACCACGTCCATCACTGAGTTACAGCTACACTTCTTTTTCCAACGTCCATCACTGAGTTACAGCTACACTTCTTTTACCGCGTCCATCATTGAGTTAAAGCTGCACTTATTTTACCCCGTCCATCATTGAGTTAGAGCTGCAGTTATTTTACCACATCCATCATTGAGTTAAAGCTGCACTTCTTTTACCACATCCATCATTGAGTTAGAGCCGCACTTCTTTTACCACATCCATCATTGAGATAGAGCTGCACTTCTTTTACCGCATCCATCATTGAGATAGAGCTGCACTTCTTTTACCGCATCCATCATTGAGTTAAAGCTGCACTTCTTTTACCGCATCCATCATTGAGTTAAAGCTGCACTTCTTGTACCGCATCCATCATTGAGTTAAAGCTGCACTTCTTTTACCACATTCATCATTGAGTTAAAGCTGCACTTCTTTTACCGCATCCATTATTGAGTTAAAGCTGCACTTCTCTCATCTTGTCCATTGAGTTGCGGCCGCAGCTCTATTATCTTATTAATCATTGAGTTAGAGGCGCAACTTTTTTATCTTTTCCTTTGTTGAGTTAGGGCCACAGCTCTGTTATGTTGGTCCTAATTGGTTGGAAGCCGCAGCTTTCTCATCTTTTCCTTTAATCAGTTTAGAGCTGCAACTCTCTTATCTTATCGTTCAGAGAGTTAGAACTGTAGCTTTCTTATCTTGTCTTTTATTAAGTTAGAGCCAAAGCTCTTTTATATTGTCTTTCATTGAGTTCAAGCCGCAGCTATTTTATCTTGACCATCAATGAGTTAGAGAAGAAGCTTTTTCATTTTGTCCATGATTGAGTTAGAGACGTAGCTATTTTATCTCTTCCGTCATTGAGGAAGAGCCGCAGCTATTTTATCTTGTCTATCATTGAGTTCAAGCGGCAGCTCGTTTATCTTCTCCATCATTGAGTTAAAGCCGCAGCTCTTTCATCTTGTCCGCTATTGAGTTAGAGCCGCAGCTCTTTTATTTTGTCCATTATTGAGTTAGAGCCGTAGCTCTTTCATCTTGTCCGTTATTGAGTTAGAGCAGCAGCTCTTTCATCTTGTCCGTTATTGAGTTAGAGCAGCAGCTCTTTCATCTTGTCCGTTATTGAGTTAGAGCCGCAGCTCTTTTATTTTGTCCATTATTGAGTTAGAGCCGTAGCTCTTTTATTTTGTCCATTATTGAGTTAGAGCCGTAGCTCTTTCATCTTGTCCGTTATTGAGTTAGAGCAGCAGCTCTTTCATCTTGTCCGTTATTGAGTTAGAGCCGCAGCTCTTTTATTTTGTCCATTATTGAGTTAGAGCCGTAGCTCTTTCATCTTGTCCGTTATTGAGTTAGAGCAGCAGCTCTTTTATTTTGTCCATTATTGAGTTAGAGCCGTAGCTCTTTCATCTTGTTCGTTATTGAGTTAGAGCTGCAGCTCTTTTATTTTGTCCATTATTGAGTTAGAGCCGCAGCTCTTTCATCTTGTCCGTTATTGAGTTAGAGCAGCAGCTCTTTTATTTTGTCCATTATTGAGTTAGAGCCGTAGCTCTTTCATCTTGTCCGTTATTGAGTTAGAGCAGCAGCTCTTTTATTTTGTCCATTATTGAGTTTGAGCCGCAGCTCTTTCATCGTGTCCGTTATTGAGTTAGAGCCGCAGCTCTTTTATCTTGTCCATCATTGAGTTAGAGCATCAGCTCTTTACTCTTGTTCATCATTGAGTTTGAGCAGCAGCTCTTTACTCTTGTCCATCATTGAGCGCGGACCTCCTTTTGAAATGAAGCACGGTTCATTTTGTCCTGGTTTACCTTTGCTCAATCAAGATGATGCTTTGTGAGTTCGCCCTGACACTAGTACGCTCGAGTAGGACTAGTAGAACTATCAAGAACAAGTAGACCCATTATGGGTAATCAGGTACAAGTAGAAAAATCAAGGGCTTCTAAACTTATCGATAACTAATGGTTCCAATTTCAGGGTAAATTTGGTTTTCCAATTTGTACGGGGATAAAATGTTTTTTTTATACATATATCTAAAACATCATCAGCGGTGTGCAGCACGAATTGCACTCGTAAGTAAGCGTTATTTTAACGGAAAGAAATGGAGATCTAGCGTGAAACCATCTTTCCACCCACTCCACCGACTCAATAACGATGCTCAAATTTATAAAATATGTCAATGCGGGTCAAATGTTATTTTTTCAGAAAATATGTCAAGGTTTTAAATGTTTTTCAGTGAATTACACTCAAAATATAAATCTTTTTTGTTTATTACACTAAAAATTAGGCATTGAATTCTAACCTCTGTGTATAAGCAATAAAGAATGAAAATCAAGTCATTGTGCAGTGTCTTAATTACAGTTAATCGCTGCAGACGACAGAGCCAACGATATTTCAAGGGACATATTTCCCAAGAATGTTAGAACTTTGATTGCGAACGTTTGCTATTTGATCACTTTAATAAAAGCAGCTACTTCTAATGCTGAGTGATCAGTTTAAAAAACTGTTAAATGTTTAAAACAATAAAAGTACTTGTAGTTATCCTTTTTGCCATTTAAATAAATCACGAGATGACGATCTTACGTGTATTAAGGTCTGACATGTAGTTTGACCACGTTACACGAGCACAGCACTGTGATTGCATCTGTATTATATGCTTTGGTTTTCGGGTGATGAGATTCGAACACCCATTCTTCGCGTAATTTCCGTGAGACATATTATCAAACATATAACAAAGAACCTCATCTCAACTGATGGATCCTACCCGATATTAGTTCGTTGACGAATAATTCCACGTTTACCGCTTTGCATTTTATAAATATCACCAATAAATATAGCGCCAGGAAATACTTTTGGAGTAATAAACTCAACCTCTGCAACTACTTCTACAGCACCGATCAAAAATTTGCCTCGAGAGTCCTCACGACTGCGTTTACAGATGATCCTTTAGTTCAAGGCTCTGGAAGCAGAGCTCATCTCTGTAATAACACTCATCTGTCACATTAATATTAAGCAAGCAGCCAAGAAATTGCGAAACCACAAAGCTCATGGCTCTCCAAACTAAATAACTCACCGATCAAAGTCTTTAATGATATGCACATAAAACATTCATATAATCAAATCGATGGCGATGGCTCGTTTGCCCAACCGTGCACCATGCGACCGTAAATTTTGGAAAGGTAAAGCGATCGGACAGACGGTCGCTAATTGCAGAGCTGGCTCTTTCAGTGCATGCATAATAAAGCCAAGCCAATAAATCTGGCATCTGTTATAATATGTAAGGGGCTTAATAGGAATATTGAGGTGATGGATCCTTTCAAAGTATACAGTACGTCGGCCTGTCATGGGTCCATCGGCCCTGCTTTCGCCACCTTGCAGCATCGCCGGACCGACAACTCTGGGAGCTCATTACTGCTGTCAACCAGCTAAGTTTTCGACAATCAGGTGAACCGCGGCGACAATATTGCTTTTAATTGGTTGAGAGTTTTTGGCTTTGAGACGAGTGTTATTTATAAGGAGAAGAGTACTATTTTTTGCACTTGACTCTATTAAGTAGCTGCGCAATGATAAATTACTTCTATAACACAATTTGTGATTAAAGTTCTTAAACTTGCGCTAGGGTTCGACTCCCACTCTCTGGATTACTCACTCACCCATTTTCGCGACGCTGCTCTGCTCATTGCATTTCTACTCACGATGACGGCCGCAATGTGAACACGAGGCAAAACATAAAGATGCCATGTTTTCTCTCGTATAAAAATTTGAGCTATTTATTCGCACACACTTTTTACGTTGGAGAAAAGGGCGCACAGATGATCCGAGTTTAAGGTTATTTCGCCCTACTACAAAGCATTGAAATACAATACTCTTGAATCATTCTTCTTACGTCTTTTCCCGGCTTCTTTCGTTCGAAATTTCTCTCATAACATCTTGCATGCTGTCTCTCACCGGATGCTGCTGAGGAGGCTTTAATACCTGCGGAATTTTTCCAATTCATTAACTATAACGTGGTAAATGAGCAATCAAAATTGACCAACTTATTAAATTATGAGTTTATGCGATTTTCATTTGATGCAAAAAATAATCATATTTTTTACTTGCGAAATGATAACATCCCAGTTTCCCCATACCATTTTTAATTACCTAAAGTGTAATCCAATTTTTTACCTTATTCCAATACTTTTAGTGAAATTTAAAACTCATCCATAACATTTTCAGATGATGTTCTTTAAATTCATTACGAAAACGAGCATAAAGTCTTAGCTATCAGTGCTCTCATTCAATTTCACATCCAAATCAAACGCTAAAAGTTTGAACCGCCAAATGAAGGTCGAGAGATAATTAGACAATGGGCCTCTACATGCACCGCAACTTGGTCCATCTTGATGCTTAAGGCATGGCTGTCGTTGCAGCTGGAGTGATGAGGCCCACAAGGACACGAGAAGGCAATAAAGTCTCTACAAAGTCTGCAATTAGGAGTCAAGAGTGTCTCTCAAATGACACATGTTTGAGGTGATCGAACGGTGCGCTGGGATTGTCATTACGACTCCGACCTGGAGCCGCTCTCTAGCGAAGCTCAAGCATCCCGACTGGCGAGTGGCTACAATTTCCTGCCGCCCATGTAAAAACTTAAATATTATGGAGCAAATTTATTGATGGAAAAGTTACACAATTTAAGACAACTTATTCTTCATGAATATTATTGAATAAGAATTTAAATCGAACTCGAAAGTTATAGAAGAGATAAATCACGAAAATTTAACTATTTGCATACGAACAGTGTTTAACGTATGCTCCAAACGACTCCAACGTATAATTACGCGTCTCTAGCATTAAATACGAATTTTTTATTCATTCCGGCGGGAGCTTTTTTCACTTGTACGTTTTCTCGAACCTTCAGAATAATCTATTTGTTGATGTAGAATTTTTTCCTGGAAATATAATGCTTTTCATTGTTCCAGCAATCCCTGAGCTTGGGTACGTAGCACCTGCAAATTCTAAACACTTACTAGACTTGCCCTTGCTTTACAACTGAAAATTTCCCTCCTCAAAATTTACCAAGTATTGATAAACTTCTTCAATGTGTACTGTGAGAATTGATTAATATAAATATCTCCGTTTATACTCAAAGCAACGCTGCAAGGACTAAAATACGCCAAATTTTTCACATCAGTACGAGTTAATGCTTTTATTCCGTAATTACAAGTAACGTTTGAATACGAGCGACAGGAGCCAAAGATTGTTCGAAAAACCCAATGCCTAACATATTCACCACACTTGCTAGGCGAGCATTAGAGCAACGTGAGAAAACAGAAGCAATGCTGCGGGTGGTGGCGTGCAAGAGAGGCAGGCCGTCACGCTGATCATTCCAAATGAAATTGCTCCGTGCCCCCAGGCGACGATCTTGAGTGGAATGTCCTGACGGGAACGGCATAGGAGTGACCGCGCCGTGGCTTTACGTGTTAAAGTTGAACTTTAGCCTGGTAGCTTATGTAATGTTACTTTTGTACCTGTTAGCGCAATTGCAATGGTTGTCTAATTTTTGTCTAGAACTAATTTCGATGGCTTGTTCCATGTTCACTGAAGAAATCAAACTTTTAGTTTAGACACGCTGAAATGCCCTCGATATTTTAACCTTGTCCAATGATTTCATGAGCATCCTTGATGCTGATTTTGAGTTATTAACATTAGCTTTCTTGATGAATTCTAAGGTAGATATCGCGAGCGTATTTTAAAGTTTCCTGCATTTAGTTTCTATCAAAACGATAGAATACTGAAGTTTTTTTTATTAATGGATACGATTTTTACCAAATGTTTTGGATAATTTGAAAATGTTTCTGATTTTAGAACACTTCAAGGTAACAACTGAAAATTTAGTGTAAATTAATCTTAGAGAAATTTCAGAGAGAAGCTGCACCTCAGCCTATAGCATTTGATGTATTTATATTCATTTACGAACAGATGTTAAGATCTTCTGTCTTCTTTTTGTGGCCCGCATAAAAAAAAAGCCAAAGTTCACGGTCGGCCACGACACCAGCAGCGGAATGCACGATTATTTACGATGCTGAGACACAGAAGTTTGGCGCGGATGTCAGGCCATTGAGAGATGCTTCCAATCAGACTTCAGAAGACGACCCTCTGACCTTCACTCGAGCTTTGGACGCCGCTGGAGATGCCATGGGAAGGTAGCCGATCTTTCGTGACCGACCGACGGTGCTAAACAAAATGTGCAATTTACCTCTTGACTTGCTGCTCACACGAGAAATACTCGTGCTTCTCTGTGTGAGCAATGATATTAATTTTTTAAATCAGGATGTACAAAAAAACTTTATTTTCCTTTTTTGCATTTTTGTAATAGTATTGGTATGTGAATTTTAATAAACTATTCAATTCCCTATAGTTGTCCGTTCAGTGACTTGAATTAAGAAAAAATTGTTTGGAAGGTAAGACTGTACATCTCGAATTAATCATAAAACTAAACATAATCATAATGAATCATAACATATCGAAATAACCATAAATCATAGTCTCTAGTCTAACAATCTCACCGTAACTCAAAAACTTATGCTCATTCTTCCGTGTTAAGGGGGTCCTCCGAAGCCCCTGCCAGGCCCCCGTCGGTCCGATGAACATTTTTCATGTTTTTGTTGAAAACGGACCCTTAGGTGGTGGACTATTCGGTCCTTAACTTTTATGGCGATGCGGACACGAAATCCCCCCCCCCCGGGGGGTGTAAGGGAACCAAAAATTCCGAATTTTCGACCTCATATAAAAAGGAAACAAAACGGGAAATGGAACATTTTCTACTATAACTTTTTTTGTAGTGTTTCAAGGATTCTAAAACTATCTTTGGTTTTGTTCTAGCATAAAAACTCAATGACTTACATTCTTTTGAAATTTCAGTAAAAATGAACTAAAAACCAATATGTCAAATTTTTTCAAAAAACTAAGGCCTGAATCGGAAAAATAAATAGAAGAAATTATGTTTCTTTTGAAAAGTTACATTTTATAGTCAAATTTCATTAGAATCAGACTACAAATTTAAAATTTCATAATTTGTATAAAATGAAATTAATTTTTTTTTCAAAGGACAAATCACAGTGTGAATATGAAGTTATGCATGGAGATTATCGAAATAAAAATGAAAACAGCATTCAATTACATAAATTGTCCTTATATTACACTTCAACAAAAAATTTTGTTTTTTGGCTTATCCCAAAACCTCTAATTTTCAACATTCAAAAGAACAGAAGTCATTGAGTTTTCATACTAGGAAGAAAACAAAAACAGTTTTAGAATCCTTGGAACATTTCTAACAAAGTTATGTTCAGACTTATTCCATTTTTCCATTTATTTTTTTTATCATAGCTCATATCCAAAAATTTGACCCCCTTAAGTTACAGTTATTGAATTAATATTGATTTTACATTCTAAGGACAACCCCTTATACTTGTCATTAATAGAAGGTTGAAATTCTGTTATTTAAACCTGTTATTAATAGAAAGTTGAATTTCTGCTTAAGGAATTGAAACAGAAAGAGAATGTAACTTTTGACCTGGTTACACTGAGATTACTGTGACTCTGCTGTAATATTCAGTTTAAGCCAATAATGTCTAACTTATTTATCACGAGGCAGTTCCCTCACACGGTTCAATTCCCTCTCATGTCATCTATTACAGTGACCACCAGCACTTCCGCCACTGAACGTCTTGAATTCATAAATTAGAGACTTGTTTTCTTAAAAACGTTTCCCCTTGCGTAGACATCGTAAGACATCATAATTACAAATACTGGTTTGGAAAATCAATTCAGAAACCATATTTTGCGATGAAATGGTTCATAGCAAGAAATTCGTAAAGTGCTTTAGGAGTGAATTTCCCGAAAGTTGAATATCTATACAGTTAAACATTGATGAAACACTGAAGGAAGAGATAAAACAAACCTTGAAATATTGAAGTCCATATTCTTTTATTTTATCCGGATATGTTTGAACTCGAACTCTCTACAACGTAAGTATTTTAATAGTTTACATTGAAGTTAAAAAGTATTTTACTAATCATTCAAAAAAATATGCTCGAACTGATGCTGTTCATAAGCACGTTATATCTTGAAATCTTCTCGTCATCATGGCGGATTCTTCATTCCATTCTGCTTATTTTCTAGACCTTTACTACAAAAAATTGACCGCTCCCTCACTGAAATAACCTTTGTAATCTACAAGAAGTATCAAAGAAACTTCAGAACCATCCCCTTCCAAGGGCCCCATAGCTCAACATCCCAGTCGATCTTTCATCCGCGGTTTTTGAAAAGCCGGACAGGACGCGACTGCCTCGGGATCACCTTGTCCGGCCCAAGCGAGAGAGGGTGTCATTACAGCAGAAGGTCTTATCCGTGTCATGAGATATGTCACTAAGCACCGGCTTTTGTGGGTTGCCCAGCATCATTACATCTGTGCTTACAAGATCGTGATGCGACCGTGTAGAGGTTGTCATACGGATTGGTCTTCAATATTTTTTTGATTTCCTAGCACCGCCGTCAGCATTCCTGCGCAAGAGGTATGACAGCATCTCGAACTGTAATTCACGCAACAGCGTTTTGTAGCAGCTCAAGATTCCCCGTCACTTCTTTGATTGGGATTTGCGACTGGTATACTTTACTCTGAGCAATATTCTGTGATGCGCTTCCCAACTTGAAATTTGAGTTCACGTATTAAAAATGGCACAAATGACATGACTAAATATTCGCGATGTTAGCGGTGACTTATTTGGGTAAGGAGTAGGGAAGCTATTCATCGGTTCTTGATCAAATGCACGAGTAACATGATTAAGCCTGCTCGAAATAAAGTGAAATTCATCAATGCGAACATGAAATTGGGAATTTTTTGCGACGCTAGATATTTCCTCGTTGATCTGCAATTCCTACTTTATTTCACTATTTCCTAAATTTGCAGGTATAGAAATATATTTCAAAAATTTTTTTCAGGTTTCGAAATCATTGTGAAAAACTAATACTGTTCCAACTAAATTTTGGAATAGTTGAAGATTATGAAGCTAAATAACTACAAATCAGCCGTATATCTAGAAATAACCAAAAATGAATCTGGCCAGTATGTGACAATTGCCTGGATTACATTTGTGAAGCGAAAGAATAAAATCGCAAAATCAACCTTCTTTAATTAAACTATCTCACTGATTTTTCAAATTCTTGTATTTTTAGCAAATTTAACGGCATCACGCAACCGCTTACTTCTCAGTGGTGAAGGATAGAACTTGATCAAACTGAGGCACAGGATGCAACCTCAGCAATAACGAAAGATTGCTACGCAAGCTATTCAATCAAGTCCTAATTGAAACCCATGGAACTGTGTGTGTCCCTTTGGAGGCAAGGGGCCGCGCGAGCTCTATATTGCTCTACACGTTCCGATACGTTATGGTAAGCTGACGCTAAATTAACTCATGAAAACGTCCAACGCAGTTGTACATGAGACGAACCGCTGCATAAAAAGTTTCATAAATAATCTCTTAATCATGTTCTTTAAGCGTACTTATTCGTAAAGAATGGTAGACGGCTGAAATTGGTGCTGTAATTATATGGGCTTATTTGCCTATATATCATAAATATAATGTATAAGATTTCAGATAAAGGTCCTAAATCTAATGATCACAACATAGTAACTATACTGTTCTAGGTCGTACTTTTAGGATTAACCAGTTGACAAAGCATAATAAAGAGCATGATGCAAACACATGTTTCTTCTGTATTTAGTCAGAGAAGTGACTCCTCCACAAGCTCCATCCCCACCTCATGCCCCACCTCCCATCAAGCTCGTCAAGGTCCCACTTAGCTTTAAAGACTTGTAACTTGTCACTCAAATCTTTCGTGCCACATGCCACAGCTGCCTCACAAGACCAAATTGCGGGTCTTTGTGTCACTCGACCATGTCGTTAATTCGCGGCCGTGATCTCAAGACGAACTCGTAACGCCGTCCTTTTTGAACAATTTATTACAGATCCTGACCATCACTTGGCCAGATTATAGGTCAATGAATGTAAAGAGACGGACTCTATCCACCCAAAACCTTTACCTCTGGAACCCTCCTCTTATGCTCTCATGCAGGTATCGATGATTAAGGAACGTGTGAGCGGAGTTAGACTGAAGCATCTTGCAATAGACTGGAATGTCCTATTTGATGAAAACGAAGCTAGAACTGTCGCTGTACATATCTACCTGTACAGTGCTTCACCTGGTTCTGCCCAAATGGCACTTGCTTCTTGTGTTCTTTTTTGCTGGCGGAGACGATGAGCATAGATAAGATTAACTCTCCGTAAATTCATTTAATGATAAGATCTAGTCTGGCAATGTTGGTTTTACTTCTGTGCTTACAAATAAAGACCACCTAGCGCTGATATATTTTTAACTTTATGAAATTGTGATAATTGGAGGAACTATTTCTCACTTGCAGTTTTATGCTACGTGTATTAAATTAATTTCAAGCTGAAGATAAAAGCACCATTTCCAAAGATAAATTCTTCTCAATTATTAACAAACTTCGGGACCTTAAGGACATTTAATCAGCAAGGCGTTTTCGAGTAGAACTATGTGAGTGTGTCAAGATTTAATACCCAGCTGACAGAACGAATTTTTTTAGCATTAGATAGTTTAAAAAGTTACCGTGATTAACTGTAGTTGTATTGTGTTAGAAGGTGAGAAATATCTGTAATAAACATGGCATGGAATTTGTAACTGTGTTGTATAAAATGGTATAATGCTATTATAAATACGTAGGGCAAATCATTCATCGCAAGGAAAAATTCTTAACAGAGTAAACAGAAATACAGAATTCGAATATCAACTGAACTGATAAGAACGCCGTGTTAAATTCACTTTTCTGAATCGCTCCTTTATTCGCTTTCAATTAAATCACAATGTTAGGAGTTAATCATTACAAAAATTTCACACAAAGCTATAACCGAAAAAAAAAGATTGCGATTCAGACATGCTTCATTTTGTCCAGGTATTGCGACCAAGAACAAAACGGTACAAATTAATCGACTTGCCAGGTACACTTTCTCATGCCACGAAAAGACCTAAACAAGAGCAAATGAAGAGTTTCAAATCATTACCTTCGCCTCGAGAAGAGCACGATCGGTTTATTTAGAGACCTCAAGTGATCATCGAACTCCGCAATGACACCGTTCTTGTCTCCACATGAACTGGTCGCTATAATGACATGTTGTCTCCCTGTGGTCACCATACCTTCCTGCAATTGAGGGTCCTTATGGACTGAGCAAATTCATCGTAAGTTTAATTCCATGTACTCCGCCGGGCAGTCGTTCCTGATAACACATACCATGGCTGAATGAGTGGCCTTTGGACGGGGCTTTTCCAGGCAGCTTTCTTTCTTCCTCGCGGCCTCTCAGCGCCTGTGGGTTGAGTTCGTAGTTCTTCAGCCGAGTTCATTCAAGAGCATGATTTCCTAAAGAAAGATCTGCATAGTAAGAGCCATTTTCCCTGAAATTAATTGAATTTGTCTCACTAATTCAAGTGCCTCTGAAAACAAAAGTTGCTACACTTACTAGTTTTTTGAACGACACTCTTTACTACAAACCCAGAATAGAAGGTAGTGTTCGTATACAGAAGAAAGATCAAAACTTTTCTAAAAACAATTTGACTCTAATAAAGTTTTTCTAAACAAAAGCTTCAATTCAGAAAACCTACGAAACCCACTTGTGTTGGGTTAATTGAAGCCGTTAAATTGATGAGATAATAGCAAGGATGAAAAAGTCTTATTAGTTACATTTTGCAGTCAGCTATATCGAATCATTGCAAATTTTGATTTCTGCATTTCAGGATTTTAAAGTAAAAGTCTATTACTCACGGGTCAACTTCTCCCGGTCCAGAATAGCACAGCGGCCCTTCCCTTGTGTACGCTGCAGTGTGGTGCTGTACCGTGTGAGGTGCTGCACCGTGCGTGGTGCTGCACCGTGTGTGGTGCTGCACCGTGTGTGGTGCTGCACCTTGAGTGGTGCTGCACCGTGTGTGGTGCTGCACCGTGTGTGGTGCTGCACCGTGAGTGGTGCTGCACCGTGTGTGGTGCTGCAGCGTGTGTGGTGCTTCACCGTGTGTGGTGCTGCACCGTGTGTGGTGCTGCACCGTGTGTGGTGCTGTACCGTGTGTGGTGCTGCACCGTGTGTGGTGCTGCACCGTGTGTGGTGCTGCACCGTGTGTGGTGCTGCACCGTGTGTGGTGCTGTACCGTGTGTGGTGATGCACTGTGTGTGGTGCTGCACCGTGTGTGGGGCTGCACCGTGTGTGGTGCTGCACCGTGTGTGGTGCTGCACCGTGTGTGGTGCTGCACCGTGTGTGGTGCTGCACCGTGTGTGTTGCTCACACATGTAACACTTTCACATGCTACACTCACACATGCTACACTCAGACACGCTACACTCACACATGCTACACTCACACATGCTACACTCACACATGCTACACTCAGACACGCTACACTCACACATGCTACACTCACACATGCTACACTCACACATGCTACACTCAAACATGCTACACTCACACATGCTACACTCACACATGCTACACTCACACATGCTACACTCACACATGCAACACTACACATGCTACACTCACACATGCTACACTCACACAAGCTATACTCACATGGAAACATTCACACAAGCAACATGCAACACGCACACATGCACCACGCACACTGGCAACACGCACACATGCAACATTCAGACATATAACTTATTACGCACTAAACACCGACGCAAGCAACATCCTACATGGTACACTGACGCATGTAACACTCCCTATGCAACATTCACACATGCAACATCCACACGTACAACATCCACACGTACAATATCCACACGTACAACATCCACACGTACAACATCCACACGTACAACATCTACACGTACAACATCCTCACGTACAACATCCACACGTACAACATCCACACGTACAACATCCAGACGTACAACATCCACACATACAACATCTACACGTACAACATCCACACGTACAACATACACACGTACAACATACACACGTACAACATCCACACGTACAACATCCACACGTACAACATCCACACATTCACGCGAAGCATGACCCTGCCATCAGCTATGAAGAGTCTGCCCAACCTATCGCCAGCAGCTTCCTCCTGTGTGATGGTGAGGGACATTGTGTCGCTGTGTGGTGCGATAGTGTGCGTTGTTGCATTGTGCAGGACATACATGCAGGCATGCAGCTCACGTAGTGCACGTGACACAATAAGGATTTCTGCTGACGTCAGTAACGCTCGCGGCCTGAACTCAGAGTTCCTCCATTTTTAATGAAAAATGGCAAATAAATTCAATTTCACCAAAGTGAAATAAATGAATTTCTCCTTCATGAACAATAACAAGAATTTTCCTTGAGAAATAGCTAGCACGAAAAAATCTTAGGTCGGAAAACAAATTAGATCAGATTCAAGGCTTGCATAAGCCTCTGGCCCATAACGGGCTTTGTGTCCTGCTCTTCTCTTGAGCTTCACTCTTTCTTCATCTCGAGTTCTCGCGCCGTCAGTGATCAGTTGTCGAATTGCACACGCAGCTCAGCACATTAAAGCATTCAGAGAGAATGAATTTCTCTGTATCTTTGGCCTTTAGATCTGGATTACATAAATTCTCTCAAACATTTTCAAAATTTAGTTCTCGTTGAGAGCTCAGCTGAAAATTTTTTTAACTCTAAACGTATTTACTCGACGCAAACAAGGTTACTGACCTAATTCTGCCAGCCTAAATGCACAGAATGAGGTTTTGTTCATTCACTTTTATTTATTCATTCACATGTGTATTATTATTACCAATTGGAAAAGTACTTAAATTAATTTTTTTTTATTCACTAAACACTGTATATCTTGCTACACACATCAGCCACTTTAGAATGTATTTTGTAGAAATCTTACTGCGATTGATACAAAGCATTATATTTTTCAACTATTAAGATACTTAAAAAACTGAAGACAATGGTGTACAAATAAGGACGAAGTCCATCCTTTTGAAAAACTTTTGTTTCGACTAAGTGTTTCAGGGGATAATATATCAGTTATGCAAATTTATTTCTACTGAACTCATACGTCTTTTGAGAGGCAGTTTTTAATCGAGCATCATGGAAGCATTCGATACAAATTACACACAATGATCCTCTGAGGTGTGGAGTTACGTTCACAAAACAACGTGAAAAATACGGAACGGAAAATGTAAAACTCTCCGGACAATCTTCGCTACATTTCATTATTTTCACATCAGGGTGGTTGTCACAATTGTGGTGACGAGCCACTGCTTTCTACAGCTTATTGTAAAATCCGGAATTTGACCCGGAATCTGATGTTGCAAGCCGAATTATTTCACAGACCAATTAATTCTTTCAAAAATAAAAAATGATGAATTGTGATGACATTTTATCAAAATCAGAAAGACCTTTGTGCAGTCACGATGAAAACTGGTAATTCGTTAAAAAAACATGCTGAAAACAGGATAACTTCTTTCTACCACACTTGGTGGTGAACGAAGACACTTAAAACTTACTCATCATTGCAGAAGACTAAAGAACGTGCATCATTGCAGAAGCCGTTTCCCAATTTCATTGTTCTGACATCACAATCACGTAACTCCTTAACTGCTTGTACGATCTCCATCTGGTCCCACTTTCCGGCGGGCCTTCAGCTTTGAAACTGTGGAAGTCGTCCACGATGTGTCTTTCGTCGTTCAAGTCAAGTAAAGTACAATGTACACCATAGAAGGAAGTGGACTGTAAAATAGAAATACGATTGGTCACCATGAAAAATTTATCGGTTTCATCAAAAAATAATGAATCGAGCGCATCTGCTAGCACTAGTTCAGCAGTGTTGCCCCTTGAAATTTGTGAGGTTCATTGAATTTTGATTCGCTACCAAAAAGAAAGATCGAGAATCATCGTTCTTTTTGCAGTAATTAACAGCTCAAATATACAGGGTGTCCTAGAATTCCATAAACAAAACTTAAAAAAAGTTTCCTTGCAATTAAATAAGCACTTTTTAACTCTATAGAGGCATGTCGGAAAGTGTCTAATTTAAAAGTTACGTTGAGTTAAATTTTACGAAGTGCGATTTAATTTACCGGTGGACTACTGCGCTTTACCACGATGATAAAGGTGAAGAGTTCAGTGTACGAAACACCAGTTCCGTCTGAACAAGAACAGATCGGTAGGATTATTGATGGTTGTGCGAGGATATGTGAAACTCCTGGTATCTACGAACGGGCTCGGCTATTACTCCACCGGCGCCTCTGAGCAGGCATAGCAGCTCATGGGCGGACGGTACTTGTGAGTTGGTTACCTGTCACCACTTCTTCAGGGGAAAAAGCGTTTTTAGGGGGAAAAGTAATACATGTAATTGTTTTATGAATATTGAATTGATATTCTAGACTGTATGAATGGATTTTTCATGTGAGAAGGTATTTGTAGATTTATAGTCATTTCGGTACTAGTGGATTATCTGTCACCGTCATCACTTTTTTGGGTTTACTAAATGGTAAAAAATACAGCGTTTGCTTCTGAAACATCCTGCTCCAGAGATTCATTTTGGTCTAAAACCAAAAAAAATTAATAATAATAAAAATGAATAATAATTTAATTAAGCTACATTAACTTTACTTTCAAACGGAAACCATAAATTAAAAGTGGTAACAGATAAAAGTGATTAACTCAACGTAACTTTTATACTAGACACTTTCGGGCATGCCCCTATAGGGTAAAAAATGCTTATTTAATGTACCTCCTAATATATTTTGGTTATATTTTATTCAAAGATTTCTGGGACACCCTGTATATTCAATGTGTTTTTGGACAATGGTTTTTGTTTTCTTGCATGTTAACATTTAATTACCAGTCAACATGTTAACTGAATGATTTTATGACTGTACAGAAACTTAACACGCTTAATAGAATGTTCATCCACAAAATATACCTCCTAACTGCAAAACCAATTCATTAATGATAGGTTAATGATGAACTTATTTAAGTCATAAACAAACTTTTCGAATTTTTTGATTAAACCAGTTCAGATCAGGCGTTTACGCATACGAATACTTAGTAATTTCAAGACTGGTGGTGCATATATGGATCTACAGGGGAGAAATGAATGCTGTTTCCATAGCATTACGAAGAAGTCTTTTTCAAATTTCTAAATTATTACTATAATTACTATAGCAATTATAATTTCCAGCGTATTGGAAGCATTTCTGTATACCAAATGTTATTTCGCGTGCAAAATTTCTCGAATTTATTCACTATCTGTCTTGTTTGCAATTGAGAAAAGAGGGATACTTCACAAAATTTTCCAAGCTCCAAGAAGGAAACCATCCATCTAACGTTTCAGTAAACTGAAAATAAATTAGCAACACAAACATTCATTAATAACACGTTGCAGGGAGTCTCTCCTGCAATCTTCCAGCCTGGCGCACATGCTGCATGTGCGCCACACGCAATGTGGCATGTGCGCCACACGCAATGTGCCATGTGCGCCACACGCAATGTGCCCTGTGCGCCACACACAATGTGCCATGTACGCCACACGCGATGGGGTATGTGCGCCACACGCAATGTGCCATGTGCGCCACACGCAATGTGCCATGTGCGCCACACGCAATGTGGTATGTGCGCCACACACAATGTGCCATGTGCGCCACACATGTGCCATGTGCGCCACACGCAATGTGCCATGGGCGCCACACGCAATGTGCCATGTGCGCCACACACAATGTGCCATGTGCGCCACACGCAATGTGGCATATGCGCCACACGCAATGTGGCATGTGCGCCACACACAATGTGCCCTGTGCGCCACACACAATGTGGCATGTGCGCCACACGCAATGTGGCATGTGCGCCACACACAATGTGGCATGTGCGCCACACACAATGTGCCATGTGCGCCACACACAGTGTGGCATGTGCGCCACACACAATGTGGCATGTGTGCTCACACGCAATGTGCCATGTGCGCCACACACAATGGGGCATGTGCGCCACACGCAATGT
>JACJUY010002346.1:10309-26858 GCA_014220935.1 Platorchestia sp. MABIK | reverse complement strand
CTTGCCCCCCAGTCCCTCACCCCCCCCCCTCCTCCCCTGCCCCCAGTAAGTAGGCTTGTCGCTATATTCTTACCTTGTTCAACAGACTGCGTCCTCTGATCCGCTCGTGCAGCCAGACATCAAACTGAGGCCACTGCATGTTCTCAATCTCATGCTCATGTTCTGCTGAAGGTGTTCATTTTCTGGTTTTTATGTTCCTGTTCTACATATCGTCTTCATATTTCAAAAAACATGTTCACGTTCTTTAGTCGTGATCGTGTTCGTTAGAGCATGCACACGATCTGTATCTCATGTTTATGTCGTGTGGATCACATTCTCTGCGTGTTCACAATTTCCTTATTATAGGCAAAAACAAACAAACATCGACATCTTAGGATGCTTTATTTCCAATCAAGCCTGATACATATGGTCTTGAGCATTGGTTTTTCAAATGTCTTATAACTACCACTATATATAGGACACCATGACGGTTTCCCCGTAAAGCCGGTACCCATTTCCGACACCTGGGTTGAGTGGGGTATTGTGCTTGAGCTTTCCCTTATACCCAACGGGGAAAATCGCCGCGCCAGCGCCGGGATACGAACCCTCGTCTCCAACATGCAAGGCCGATCCCTTAACCACTGTGCCACTGCGAGCAAGAAATTGAAAGAGTTGCCTTGATTAAAATGTTGATAATGAAATAAATTTCTTCCTGAAATCTTACTGTTGTCTTCATTACGTATTACTTGTTTTCTATAACGGCGTAATTCAACCAAGAGGAGCAGGTTTGATTAATACTTGGCCGTCACTTAGACGATGCATGGGCGAGAGAGGTGCAGAGAGAGCACATTTGTTTCTTGAGGAATTCTCATCAACAGCTGCTTTTGCGGGTTATTTGACTAGCCAGCGTATCATTATCACGTAAGGAATGACTGTCGCCTAGTTTCCAGACCATTAAATAGGATTAACACAAACCCACTGAAAAATGTGATCTAGTCGGGTTTTGTCACTCATAATTTTCTTCTCTGAAGTTGAGCATAAAAGCAATGACATGGTGTAAAAACACCGACGGCTTAGTCAAGGCAACCGATTTTTCCTTCAATCACCTCCCTCCCTTCTTCCTCTTCCATATACTTCGACCGAATGTCCCCTTCTTCAGCCGCTCTTCCATTGAGATTGAAATATCATAAAACGTATAACTACGTGGCTATAAATGTTAATATAACAAATTGTAAATATTGCTAAATAGGCCTAATCTTAAGCGACCAGGACAACTGCTTGGTAGCGCATTAGCAGGGTAAATATACTAGAATAAATGTATGGATGAAAATATGAATGAATTAACTACAAAACTATTAGGCAGTGATGACATGAACAAAAAGCAGAGATCGCTCTGATGTAGGCCAGCGAAGCCTACCTCGACCACTCTATGCAAATTTGGGCGAGTGAAGATTCCTAATGGCACGCAAGGATTAGAATGAAATAAAGATCACACCATCATCCTGCTGTCGTGCTCTCTATTTCCTGAAGATCGCATGCAAATCAGCGATCTTGCCCTCGGTGTACCAGAGCAGCAATTCTGGAGTAGCTTTGCATGCTCGAGTCTTCGGGGGAGAGATCAGTATCGCGTTTGTGACCCACAATTTCTTACCTACTTTGTTCAATGATCAAATGTCATGTCCAACATTTCAGGCGCCACACCGAACTGTTTCCGAAGGTAACATGATTTACATAGAGTTTAGTTGGAGAATGTTGCTTTTTTGCCGCACAATTCAGCAGGGCTGCATGTCAATTTGACTCGTCGTCAAACGTAACAGAATTCAAAACTTCCCACCTGTAATATAATTCTTGTTGTATAAATGTTAGAGGTTTCAATTCACTGAATTATTAGTCAACGAATTTTATTGTTTCGCAATGACCAAAAAAGTCCGTTGAAAATATGCCTGAATATTTATGAGGATAGACACAAGAGTCCAATTTAAAATGTGGTCAGAGAAGTGATAAAGTATTTTCATGAAAGATTTAAGGAGAAAACAATCTTTGGAAAAGCTGCTCAACTAAACTGGAATTGAAAGGCATATTCATAGAGACACATTCGTCAGCTTCAAGGTGTTCTCAAAAATGTACTAACTGTGGGATAGTGGAGCATAAACTGACACGTCAACAATTTCCGGTTCTCGTTAACAGAAGGAACCACTGAAATACTTTGCAATGTAGGTGTTGATTTCTGTGTGTATAAGAATTATCATTGTGTAGTAGTAAAGCTTTATCTAGAGTATGAGAGTTAAACTCTAGCTAGTAGTTTTGAGCATTTTGAGACAATCAACAGATGAAATAATTTTGCAATTTCGGGAAATCTTATTACAGAACCCGAGCCTTAGGAGTTGGTGTAGTCGAGAATTGAAATGCTGCGTGGAACACTTCATCTCTCTGCATTTGTTATAACGAAATATATTTTAAAAATTGCGAACACAAAAGCTTAGAGGATCCCTACACCCTAATTCCGTTCCTTGATGACCTAGTCCAAGTGTTGAGCTCTGCTAGTTTTGATTACGACGGGAACAAGTGAGGCCGATTTTGTCACCGGCTTGTACTAAAGAAAGAAACTTGGATAGATAAATGATGAACACAAATGAAATTAAAATTGTTCGTTCGAGTTCTGGGAACAAAAATGAAGTAAAATGCAAACCCAATGGCGCTAAATACTAAAAATACCCTTACTACGAGTAATTTCTTGGGTACTAAGATAATCTCGTTTGTTAATGTCAGAGACAGAGGAAAAAACAACAAAAATAAAATGAGGTTACGAAATAAAAGAGACTAAACCTGTACCGCATTCCCATCTCGCCTCTGCATAGTGATCGAAAGCTGACAAATATTTTTTTACCCAATTTTACTCCTAAATGATACGGTGTCCGTTGAAAGGTACGTTTTCACCAAAATAGGGAGAACATATCAAACTCAAATTAAGAAAGAAACTTGAAAGACTTTCATTGTGTAATTTACCAATATATTGCAAAAATGTAGAAATAAGCTTGCCCTGTCATTTTAATGGTTTATGTCGTACGAGTATTCAATCCACATGAACATAGTTATACATATATTTCAGTAATTTTATAAATTAGAAAATTCTATAAAAAGACTAATATTTATCGGGTTACAAATAATGTCCATCTGCCACATTCTTTCTGAGATATGCAGCTGGTAGCCGCTGTAATTATTTCTGCAACTCATTCCCCATCGCAAGCAGCTGATCCCAACACTGAAATCTTATACAACTTTCGAAGAAATTACACTGTTCAATCTGCTTAACTGTTTATATAGGGTGTTTTTTTGTGCAGACAAATTTCAACCATAGGTAGAAAACCCTAAAAAAATCGATTTTCATGAGAGATAAAACGTAAAAACTTCTCAGTTTTCGAGTTATAAGGACTTTAAAGAAACTGTAAAACCTGATGTAGAATACTACGTGCGCGCCAATGTTAGCGCTTGTCTTGATAGTTTCGGCCTCACTAAAGCAGGTTTTTGTTTTTTTTACAATAAAACCTGCAAGCATTTTATAGTTACGAAAAATATCTACGATTTGAATGTTCGTTAGGAAATTAACACCAAGCAATCAATGATAAACTTTAGTAGTTATTTCATTAAATTAATGAAAATCTCATTTTTACAATTTGTAAGAAATTTTTCGTCAGAAGTATTGTAGAATAATAATAACAAACCATAAATTAATTCTCAACTTTTATTTAAAAGCTTGTCTTGTTGCAGATGGTGCTAAAAACAGCCTCCATTAACCTCGACGCACTTAGAACATTTATCACCGAGTGAGCGCCATGCATTTTCAAAGACCTCAAGCATTCCAAACCGTAAAATGCTCGCAGGTTTTATTGTAAAAATAACAAAAACCTGCTTTAGTGAGGTCGGAACTATCAAGACTAGCGCTAACATTGGCGCGCATGTAGTATCCTGTTTTAAATATTACAGATTTTTTAAGTCCCTATAACGCGAAAACTAAAGTGTTTTTGACATTTAATCATTCGTGAATATCGATTTATTTTGAGTCTTACACGACATTCCAAATACTTGCAAGAGGAACACCAGTACTCAATACACTCTGATGGACATCACAGAAAAATATCCAGAGATGTCGATCAGAAGATCGTCACGCTCTTACTTCTAATTGATATCTCCAAAGCGTTCGACCGCGTCGAACACCAGCGACGTTGACAAGAAATGTCAAATTGAGGAGTAGACCCACAGTGATTTTAGAGTCGCCTATTAACCCGATCTCCCGTAGTCCGCCGAGATAACGAATATTTCCCATTGATTCTAAAACATTTTGGTGCTCCTTAAAAGGACTCATTCGATCCTAGCCCACTAACGTTTTCCAACTTAAGAAATGATTCTCTTTCAATGCCTTAGAACACAAAAATTTCAATGTATTTAAATAATGATTCAATTGCTATGGATGTAAAGTTCGGTGACCGAATTACCCATGACACAAATAAATGCTGGAAGCCTCATAAGGAATCTGAAATAATAGTTTGATAAATTCAAGAAGAGCAATCATGCAACACCCTCTTACATAAACTCGGCTGGACCCAAATTCAAGAAAGAGTTTTCACTCATTAAGCCCAATACGTATTCCCTTTCTCTGCCTCCATCTGAGCAATGCTGATATTGTACTATTCTAGCCCCACACTATAATGAACCTAATGCTGAATCTGAAAAGCAATATTTCGGAGAGTTACCGTTAATCCCACATTTTCAAAAAGCTCTCAGTGTCAGAAGCCTTCCTGAGGAACAAACTTCCCCATAGTTGAAAAAATCCTCTATCATTGAACGAATTTAAGGCAAAATGGTGAGTAATTTCACGTCTCAACTATTTTTGCATGCTGCAATACATACTGAACGTGTAGTTACGAAACATTTTCTCCCATTTCGCTCCACTGCTTGACTTTCAATCAAAATTTTTTAAATGTATAAATATGTATATATAAATACAAGAGTTTGTGGAAAATTGCTATGCTAGTGTGTTTATTTCTATTTTGAATACCGTGTTTTTTGTCTCGACTTGCAGCTTGTTACTGTAAAAATAATTTCGTTGTTTGTTTATTGTTAAGCTGATGCTTAAATGCCATAATGTAATTCAGAAAAAATATAATTAACAAATTTTGTGCGAAAGATGCATCGAGATTTCTAATTGAACTTCCAATTTCTCAATTGGACGTTTTTTCGGAACTCATCCAACTTTAATTTCCTGTCTTTACAATCTCCGTCTCTCAAATGCGCCAGCAATCTACGATTCATAAAGTCAAGGGGAATCTCCATTTAATGACTGAATGTTTTCGCATATTTTGACAACAGAAATCACCTGACGGTATACAATTAGCAAGCATAAGATTGCCACCCAATTCGAGCACTGAACAGTAAATAGCCTTGAGATTTGACCCATCAGCATGAACGTTTCATTGTTCTATTAGTGCAGTGAAATGTTTTTGTTAGCCTTGTCCGACGATCCTTTTTCGTTTCTGATTCTCAGTAATCTTATAGAGAAGCATTATTTTGATGAATAATTTGTAAAGCTCTTTGATTGGTAAAGCAAGTTCTCAAGCTACGGTAGATACTACGTACTTGTTGAATGTGAACGACAAACTAGGTTCCAATTTCCAACACCGCGACTTTTTTTTTAAGATGTAGACTCATTCACCCTCACACGTTATACTTCGCAACATCAACGGTTACCGCCGAAACCAAAGCCTTTGTGTAAATGTAAAAGGAGACTGGTCTCCTAGCCATTTTTCATCAATGTGTCACATTTTTTTAACTCTATTAATAGTATTTTTTCTTAAATTTAGAATAACTTAACCAAGCGAGTCTTTTTTATGTTTTTCTCTCAACCTTTGTCAAACCATCGCATTATGATACCCCTGTGTGTTTACCAACAAAGATTTTTTGTATGTTTACCAACAAAGCCATTTTTATGCTTTACTGAGTCAAAATTTTGAACATTTCAGTTGAATCGATTTTGAATAAAACACAGAAGTCTGGTTCTTTTAATAAGCTTCAACCGTCTAACATTCTGATGATTTACTAGTTGAACTGGACGGCTTAAATTGATTCCAAATGGCTAAGTCTCTGCGCCCAGCCGACAGGATCCAGTTTGCGTCTCTGCATGGAACGATCACTGCAATTAGGAAAAACGAGAATTTTTTGCTGGAGCCTCGACGTCAAGCGTCGTATTCAAATGAGGAAGAGCAGTCATCTAATTAGGACAGATGATAGACTTGGCATCCGAGACTGGTGTGTGCCAGGCTGAGGGACATCACAGTAACGCTCCGACACAAAAAAGGTCCTTGTGGCAGTGGAGACATGGGATCATGGAAATACCTGGAAATGCTCGAGTTTTTGTGTCTCACTTGAAGCCGATTTGTATAATCATTCTGCAGCGTTAAGAATTTGTGATTTGCATGTTATCATATTGTACGATGGAAAATCTGTACATGAAAACAGAAATGATGCATTTGATTAGGAAATTGAACATGCAGTCAGGTTGAATATACAAGCGCACAAAATGTCTATACGCAATGAGTAAATCCTGACTTGAACTACTAATTGTTGAATCAGACCTAGTATAATTGGCGTATTCCGTACAGAATAAAATATTATTTCCGGACATGCACGTTGTGCGCTGTTAGCTCGCACAGGGAGGTACAGGGCCTCGTTGAAGAGGACAGAAGCCCGGTGTGCAGGTGAGGAATGCTGAGTGTCCCGCAGCCAACACACGCCTCCCCGCCACGAAACAACCACGAGCTGTTACATGAGAACTGAGTTATGACTTGAGGAAACTTATTGTCTTAATAGAGGTAGCATACTTCTGGCAACATTCACTTAATTATGGTGAGTGACTTTGTCGCATTGTTTGATGAACATAATAATGGTAGATTTCAGTTCTGAACCAAACCTCCAAATCAAATGATTCTTCATTTTTTGTCATAGATTTCCTGTAATCGAGCTCGTAATGATGGTTTCTATTTAGACAGTTATGTCCATATTAGAAAATTATATTTTTATTACTTCTCATTAAGAATGACGCTAAATTTAAAAAAAATGAGTTAACATTTTCGATGAACCAGTAAATATATATCCTCAAGTATTTTTTAATATCGCTATCATCAAGGACACTAATTGACGATGTGTACTGAATCATTCCTTGATCGTGTTCTCTGAGTTATGCCCTCAAACAAGGTAGTAAAATTTCATTTGACTTCTGAGCACATTTCTTGAAACAGTTTATGCAACACTTGGTTGCATAAACTAAGAGTAAATTCTAGATCAGTTTAAACGCATAAAACTAAGAACTTTCCCTAGCTCATTGCACATGTCTAAACATTTGCTCAGTTCATATAATTTCAATACAGCGAACACAACAGCACCAACACTCAACTTTCTACATTACTTCACGGCTCACGGAGCAGCATAGAGAGCTCAAACTTACCTGGACAGTTCGCTAAATTTGTGGATTTTTTGCGTTTGAGAGAAGTTTAGTGGAGCCGCTGTGTGATCGCTCACTGACTGGCAGCGGCTGCTTATTTTCATAAAGACGGCATGCAAATGCGGCGCAGGAGCGACCTCAGAAATGTGAGAAAGGTCCAGTTTCTGCGGCAATTTGCATGTGTTTTGAGGCCTCGAGATCTCGCCTCGAGACGATCGTGTCCAGTTACGAGCATTTCTTACTTTCCGTCTTTCCAAATCGCCGCTCACAGTCGCACTTCCTTCAAATGCACACAGCAGTTCCCCCGCCGCTAAAATCGCTCAAAGAACGCCTTGTCTGAGTGTGAGAAAATTTGTTCAAAACCCGTCCCGTATTTTGTTTGTTAATAGTATTTTCTCTTCTAAAATATCATAAAAAAAAAACATTCAAGCGAGCTTTCATGGCGCTCCTTTTCAAGTAATTAAAACCTACGTGAGAAAATGCTTACGTGTGACAGGAAATTATGAGTTACACATATGGGTTAAAACTTCGTTTTGCTGTCTCAATGGCTCCATTTTTTCTACCAATCTGATTATTGAGCGTCGGAAATTGCGTTTCTTTAACTAGAAAAAGACTAAGTTAAGCGATGCTTGCTTTGCATCTGACCTACGTCGATCATACAGGCGTTCAAACAAACAATCTTAAAAAATTCAAGTTTTAACTACCTAATGTGAGTGGGCAAGAAGACTGGCGGTTGACGAAAACGTGTGTTCTTCCATAATTAATTCGAGTAAAACATAATTTACACGTTCAGAACACTTTTATGTACGGCATCATCCACCAGATCACAACGAATATTTTACGAATTAATCTTATAGTTTTATTTCATCTTCGGTATTTACTGCATCTCCCCTGAAATCACTTACTTTCTTATTGTTGGTCATTTTATTTGTAGAAAACTATTTAAATTTCTCAATCTAACGAGGACGAGCTCCGGGTTGAAGAACAGAGGTCAAAAAGATCAGAAAAGAATGCTGCGATCTTTTACCGCTCGATGAGATAGAAAAATAAGCGAATAAATGGTAATTTTCAACGACGAAACCTTTAATAAATGCGACCGATCGTATTCGTTCAGGGTTAAAGAAATTTCAGTAATTTGAGAATGGAATATTCTCAACAATTCTCAAGATACTTCAAAGAAATGCAGCAAAAATTCGGAGAGAAGCTAGGTAACTAGTCTTTTATAAATACAAGTTAACGTAGTAACTAGTCTTCAATGTGATTTTCCCAAAACTTACTCTTATACCTTATCCACGTGCACTAAGCATGATGGCAAGACATTAATTTGAGGGCAAAAAGTAGAGTCATTTCTTGCACCGTTCTCAGCGGCGAAAGCTTTCGTGAAGATTTAATAAAAACCGAACCTAACCGTAAAAAAATGGTTATTTCTAACATTAATTTTGTCAAGGTGAAATCAACGTTTCGAAAAACACCCTCTGGTGAGGATGGCAAAAAATTTCAAGCAGGCTGAAAGGCAACTACTCATTTCTTTGTAACTATTTTTGAGGCATGCTTTGATTTTACAGAGGTGAAATAAATTCTGGCTCTGAACTGTGAGAAAATTCTGCTCTGAGGATCATTCACCAATCCGTAACAGTGCAATAAATATTCCATAAAAGCCCGACTACACTACGAAGGTTACTGAATGACTGATTAGTGAAACAGTCTATTCTCTGAAATTCAGCGTTAGCTTAGCTTAAAACAATTCAGTACTCGTATAGTAATGAGCCTCAACAAAGAAATTCTGATAACTAGAGAGCTGAACTAGAACAATTTTCCTTGTATCATAATTTAAAATATGTTTTACTGGGAATAGCGTATGATTATTGAGGTTAAAATCATGGAAATCAAAGATACTCAATGATTCTGTCCTAGACGTTGTAAGAGACACTAGCAAACATAGGAGAAACTTATCTAACCTCAGCGTAAGGCGAGCTTGAAATTTACATGAAATTATCCCCGAATCATGACGATTCTATTCTGAAAGTTACTGATTTATCGCCTTGCTTTCGTATTTTTCTTCAGTCTTATTTTTTATGAGTCTTCTTTTTGAAAAGTTCCAATGAACGCGACTAGATGTGTGTAAGGCACAATGTGGACGACACGTGATTTGTGGAGGCCAAGCCACGTTAGACGAGGAAAACACAGCACGTCGACTCAATTCCCTAATTGTAAATAAGAACATGACTTGCGACATGCCCACGCTGGTGTATGGGTCACACTGCTCCAGCTCGTGACAAGTTGCTCTCGGCCCAAATTGCCCTACATTTATTATCTTACACAAAGCGGGACACTTCTCAAAATAACATGTGTCCTTTCTGGTACAACATTTCCTACACGATGTTCCCCGTGTTCTACAAGAGGAGGAACATGTGTTCCACCGTCCGTGCACTTGTTGTACATGCATCGTCGGCTCAGCCCATGCGCTTCCTTGTGAATTACGTCATTTTTTGTGGCCGCTCATTAGGCTGTCGCTGAGCCTTGACGAGGGGCTGTCGTGATCCCTTCCCTTCGGAGGACAGATGCTAAGTTCACTTTGTGAAATTTTATTTCTAAAATAATTCACTGACAGTTTCCGCTTCTACTTGTTCAATGCTTTGTGTAACAAGCGTTTTCCTGTGATTAAATTTACACTTTCGTGATCAGAAAATTATTTTGTTTTACTTATAACTTCAATCTTCTTGATTTTTCTCTGAAACTTCGCTGAAAATAAGTTCCCATAACGTATGTTCTCATTGTACAATGAACACAAATTGCTCAGACATGAAACTCGCTTATATCTGTTTACAAAGATCGCCATTGAAAACTGTTTCCACAATGCTCGTATATTTCATTGAAAAAAAATTATTGTTTCATTAATATTAGCTTGTTCACTCAGAATTACGTTCACTCAGAATTACGTTCACTCAGAGTTACGTAGTTCACAAGTGGGATTTTAAATACAAAAACTTTTTCGGAATGCTGGTATTTGAAAGGAAATCTTCATTTAAAAGCAAGTTTCGTTTTGTCACCGATTTTCCAACATATAAAGTCTGCCTGAGAACACAAGCTCGCCTGCCACAGTAAATAGGAGGCCTACGGAGCCCGCTTCTCTAGCTGAGACGGAGCATGTCAAGCAGCGGGCAAGTTTGAGGCAAGTATGCAAGCACCTGCCTGGCAACAGTAAGGTACCCATAAATAATTCCAAATTTTTCAGAGACAGATTAGATTAATCAAGCAGTAACTGAACAAATACTCGAGACCTTGAAATTCAATGTGTTAACATGCGTAAGATGAAGTTGCACATTTTTTCTCTCTTCGTAGTGATCACACTGTGAAGTTGCAGAGCTAAAGACCTACTCGGCTACTAAACCCTGTTTTTAATGGAAAATCCTGTCATTTCATGACATGACAATCTTTAGAACTGCATGTAAACATTTTGTAATCTTATAATGTGATGTCTTAAGACACATACGTTATCTATTATTTAATTCACTCATACCAATCATGACTTGCATCGTTTATGACAAATAGCATGCATGTCGGAGCTGGAAATATTTTTGATTACCATTACATTATGAAACAAATTTATACCGGCTAAGTTCACCGAAGCAGAGGTGCAACTGGCTATATTACACTCAATTATTTCATTTGGGAAAATTTATTTAAGCAGTTCATTAATTCTGCGACACGCATATTACCTGATGCATAGTGCTGCGAAGTTTTCCTCGCTATTTTTGTAGATCGCTAGAAATTAAACAATTTGCCTTCGAAGTCGATACCTTCTTTTTACTTTGATGTGCGGAATACCTGGCAGCAAGTGCTCCTCAAGACGATTTAGCTATTTCACAATGTTAGGTTAGATTAGAATGGGAAAGGTAAGGTAAATTTGCTTTGAGAGTTTAGATTAAGTTCAAATATGTTAGCTTAGGAGAGATTTCAGTCGAGGAGAAAATGGTTAGGTTATGATCAATTGGATTTACTAGATTATTCAAGTCTAAGAAATTGCTTTCAATTTTCTCTTGGTGCTGTTAGATAATACGATAGTACTTACTCATCCACAGGCCTACGTACTTTCTCACTTTTCATAATTATATCGGGAAAAACAAGCTTCCAATAATTTGATGGGTAGAAATTTATTCTCAGTGTTGAGATATTCCAAAACACAGAAACGAAAATTGGATATAATGCTTTGTGGTGAGTAATTTTTCCGATAATTTTTACAACCTCCACTCACTAAGTAAACTTTCAAATAGCTTCCTTGAGCACGAGTTTTGAAGAGTTTAATTCGTCGCACCAATGAAGATGGCAGTTTAAGTTCATCGAAGTCGACTGTCACTAGGAAACCATTGTTACAACGTGAGCTGTACTTGGTGAGAAGGCAATTAATTTTTAGGTTAGGATTCGTTAGAATAAGTTGAGTTCGTAGAGGGATTGTTACGAAAGTTTTGCTGGGTTGTGTCAAATTAGGTGAGGTATAGGTTAAGTTATGTTTGGGTAGGTTAGGTTGAGTTCGGGTAGAATAAATTATGTAAGGATATCTCACGTTATATTTATGTGGGTTAGATAAGAGTGAAAGCTTGTTGACTGTCAATAGTTAACCAATAATTTGGCGATTAGATTAAACAATTTTAAACATTTTATTTACAACAAGCGATACATCATTAAATAGTTTCTTAAATCTGTTACAATGAGTACATTTGAGTATAGCTACTTGTGGGTACGAATAAGTTCAGTGACTTCTAGCGCATCCTATCATCAACGCCATTTTAGGGTGTACAATTATGTTAAGCCAATTCACTTTATCTCGTTGCAGACTAAACTGATCAATGAATTGGTTCGCTCAAGATTCAATTCTTAATTTTACAACAGTAATCAATATGAGTTAAATGAGAATAGTATATTCTAGAAAAGACTTACGATCTGATTTAAGACTTATGTCATTAATCATGGTGAATTACCCTATCAGGATGAATTACAGAGAAGAAAAGATTGATTACCTTTTGTGATTTTAATGTACATTTAGAAATAAAGGTTTAAGATTCATTTCGAAAGCTCTGTGAGAACTTTTTTCCCGGATATCAGCAGGGATCAAATTCCAAGTCTTGGTTCCAATGAAAAATATACGATGTTGTGACCGAACTTTTGAATAATAAAGAGGCATGAAGTTACTTCTCTTTCGGATTATATTATCATGATAGCCATTTTTTGCAGTTAATAATTGTTTAAGGTCTTTGTGGCCATCATTAGTCAATGTTTTATACATGAAATTACATATGCAGTGCTTGTAGAGATTCAAAAGCCTACTAATTTTTAAACTTTCGAATGAAACATTCGCATGAGCATTAGATTCTAATTTTCTCACCGCTCTAACGTTTTTTTGCCGCGCAAAGCACAAATTATTTTCATTTTAATCCATTCCGTGCCATGTTTCTATTCTGTATTGTAAATATCGTGAAATGAAGGTTTGATAAATTATTTTCATAGCTTCTTCTAGTAATACATTTTTCAGCTTATTGAAGATTTCTACGGATTTTCACAATTTAAAACTGATGTGTGATAAATTTATAACTGTTTTTTATTACTGATGATATACGATCGTATATGCTCAGCGTAGTTCTTATTAAAATGCCCAGGAATTTACAGGAGTTGGCTTCTTCAATAACACTATCACCTGACGCATTCCTCTTGTTTGAGAATACAATGTGTTTTGTGTTGTCGGTATTTAAGCCTTATTTTATAGCTCCAAGCCAGATCTTTTGCGGCTCGTGATTTATACTTTCTTCAATTAAAATGGGATTTTCATTTAGAGAAACTATTGAAATCATGATGTCGTCAGCAAAAAGATATATTTAAAAATGAAGTAGATTTAATTATATCGTTGATGAAGATTAAAAATAAGAGAGGCCCAAGGACAGATCCCTGTAATACTAAATGGGTAATTGTCAATGGTTCCGATTGTGCAGCGCCAATGACAACGTATTGTCTCCGATTTGTCAAGTATGATTCAAGCCAATCATAAGTAACTCCTTTAATGCCATAACGGTGGAGTCTTGAGAGAAAAATATTATGTTCTTCGCAATCGAATACTTTTTGAAATTCAAGAAAACAGAAAACAAGCTTCTTACCATCCATACTGGAATAAAGGTATTGTAAATGATTCGTCTCGGCTGTGTAGTGGTTTTCTTTAGCACGAAAACCACATTATTTATCATAGGGAAATAATTTTTGTTCTAAATAGGAATACATTTTTCAAATACAACTTTTTAAATATTTGCTAATAATTTGCAATAAAGAAGCAGGCTTTTAATTTTTCACACAAATTTTATCCTTTTTTTTAAATAGGAGTTACTCCGGCAATTTTGAGAGAGTTTTGGAAAATACCTAAGAAAAGGGACTGCCTGATAATATAGGATTTAAACGGTGTTTTTATGACGGTCGTACTTTTACTGTTTTAGCCGTGAACGTTTTTAATCCAATTGATTATTTTCAAGTTGTTTATGCACAAAATTACATCGGAGGAATTAGTGGGTGAAAGAAAAAAAAAGAGATGTGTTCGCAGACATGATCCGTGTATTCCAAATGGTAAGTATAGGTTCACTAGAAATATAATCAGCAGGATGTTTTCCTATATTTATAAAAATGTTGTCAAACACACTTGCAATAGCTTTTTCTTGTAATATTTTTAACAGTATTGAACAATGGGCTCAATTGTTTTGGTTCAATTATTATTGAATTTATAGAAAGATTTTAGCAGGCGCCAGGTCTCCTCAATGTCAGTTTTAAATTGAGTGAATTTGTGCAAGTAGTTTCTTCGATGTTCTTATCGTATTTGATACATAGTTCCTGCATCGGATAAACATTTCTTTAGATAATCTCCCTTCGTAGAGCAGAGTTCTTTCGTAAAGTTCTTTATGTTGATTGCGATGTTTCCAGTAATTCAGGGCTTTTGCCCATTTTTCTGTGTAATTGTACGAGTGATGAACGGACAACGTAGCTTATCTGCAGCCGTTATAATTTCAGTTAAGTTTAGTATTACTTTATCATTGTTTGTCACATCATTGTCCTGTTGATAAATGTTCAATATTGGCATTAATTCTACAAGAACAGTGCGGTTTGTTCATAAACTTGATTCATTTACACAACAATATGAGTAGGTTTAAGTGTGTGGTTTGTAACAAGTATTAAAGACATTTTCTCAATGAGGAACACCGGGAAATTATCTAAAAAGTGAAAAGTTTATAACCTTTAAAAACTTTTCCTGTGAGAAAATCAGTTGAATATAGCATGAATCGAGCAGGGTAGCAGGTTCGGATGAAACACCTGTAGGCATCGTTTGAATTGGAAGAAGAGATTTTTACTGAAAAGCATTTATGAAATTTGAAATTTGTTCGCAGCTTTCATGTTTTGAAAAGTCGTAGTTGAAGTCACTGCAGATTATTGTGTCATTGTATAAAAACTTATTAAAAAATGATATAATACTATGAGTTCATTTAGGAAAGATAATGGATAGGCTGATATACACAGTTTTTATCATAATACAATTACCGTTTTTCGTTAGTTGTATGATTGTTTCGATATGGTCATGATTTTTTATTACACTACAAACGATTCTCGAAGCTATCTTTTTAGATATGTGCGTACTGACACCGCTGCTGCGTTTGTCATTATTACGTAGTGAATGTAGGCTATAATAGTTCTGGATTTGAACCATATCTTTAGACGAGTCATCTAGTCAACTTTCGGTGAAGCTAATAACGGCAAAATTGCAATTTAGCTCAGACACAATAAGTTTTTCCATCCATTTTTGGATAGAGTGACCTACACAGCAGCAAAAAATCATTACAATTTGTTCGCATCGATTCATTAATTTTTTTTAATCTTAATCCCATTCCGTGCCAGTTGGACTGTAAAGTCCCACTTGTTTAACATAAATATTTTAAATTTTTTCAATGTTTTTCAGGAACAGTGATAGTATACCGGGTGTCCCTCAAAAATGTCCCCGACTTTTTACTTGATTACATCCCCGCTTTAAATTAACATATTTTAATTGTCTTTTTTCACAATGTATTAAATTTTGTTTCCTTTTTGAATGATTCAAATTTTTGAAAATCGGTTGAATGATCACTCTACAACGATCGATTTACTGAAAGGGGTAGAATGACTAACTGTTCAAATTGATAGCTTTAAAAACAACACTGGTGTTCTTCATTTTTCAATACCTACTGTTAAAAATTATTTCACAATGATGTGTCCTACATACCACCAAGTATTTAAACCCTCTGAGAGGTTTCAAGTTGCAAGTGTTTTCAATAATACTGTTTCGAAAACTGAAAGAAAACGGCGAAATAATCCGCAAAACTCTTCGTTCAATGGTGGCTAGAAGTAATACTTGCCTTGAGAAAAATGGAAGGGATGTCGAAGGATACTAAATTACATTATTTATTGAAACACTATTTAAGGGAATGATTTGTTTATATTTTAAATGTTTGTTTATTCGGTTTTTTGGAAATTAAAAAATAAGGAAGAATGTCAATATTGTTTTAAAAACTTTTCCTTCGAACAATTAGTTTTTCTACCCCTTTCAGTAAAACGATCACTGTAAAGTGGCTATTCAACTGATTTTCAGAAACTTTAATTATTTGAAAAAGAAACAAAATTTACTACATTGTGAAAAAAGTCAATTCAAATCTGTTAATTTAAAGTGGAGATATAATCAATTAAAAAGTCGGGGACATTTTTGTGGGACACCCGGTAGTGGCTGAGAGGGGCAGGAGTCCCGTCAATTTACAGACTTTCAGCAGGAAGTGACGCCATCACTTTGCACAAGGACCTTCAGAATGTCGCACAGAACGAAGGAATATTGGGAGCTGATGAAAAATTAAGTTTTCTCCTACACTAGTGGATAATTTCAACTAACGGTTTTGCGCTCATTCACAGGTATGGTACAAGGTATGTATCCATAAAAAGTTTTATTTTGAAAAATTGATTTATGTGCTTATAGTAGACAATTAAAATTTGAGAGACTCTAAACTCCCTCTAAATTTCCGGGGGCTC
>JACJUY010002345.1:78638-89018 GCA_014220935.1 Platorchestia sp. MABIK | reverse complement strand
TAGTGTATGCTACGAGAGCAGTAGTTCATTTATGGTGCAGTTAGTGAAGTTGTCACAGTGGTATAACAAATACTGAAGTAGCATTAGGAGGTGAAAGCGTAGCAAATAGAACTAAGAAGCTGGATTTCTGGCTAAAGGATATTGGGTTAACCATGTAACGGTCTCTCGGACGCTAGCGATCTGTGATGTCAGCTTATTTTGTAGCTCTATCAGAACAAAAAACACTGCATTCAATGATACTTTACGGGCACTTCAGTGTGTGTGATTTTAAAGCCTCATTTTACTGCTGATAATTATAATTATTATGCAGTGTAGTAAATGTTGATCTTTTATTGTGAAAATCAGGAGCAGATTTTTTAGTTCTTATTTGGAAGCATTTTTTGGTTTCATGAAAGCATTGTTATTTAATCACCTTGTATTAACAGATTTTATTTGAAGACAAAATGCACACTGCTTCAGTTTGCTCATGAGGAGCTTTGCATGTGATTTGTCTGACGTACGCTCGATCACGCTCACGCTTGGCGTCAAGGTTGCAAAAGGGTTTTGTTTGCCATTAAATTTTGAAGACTTGCGCATTTTGATGGCTTGCATCATCTTACTTTAAATTTAACATTCATTTTACGCAGTCAATGAAAGAATGCTATATTTGTTGACCCTTCAGGAGGGTACAACCATTGTATCTATGGGAATTAGCGCTTCCAGGGGGAAATGAGGAGTCATGAGCTTAAGGTTTTTTCCTTGAAATATGTCGAATAGTTTCTTGGTTTTGTTACAGACCATTTTTTGGGTTCACTGCTGTCCTGTTTTTCTGCGCCTACCATGTGCTTCTTCATCTTTTATCTTCTTTCATAACTTTTCTTCTTTACTTGCTGTTTCTATGCGGAGAGGATCTTGTGTGGAAACACACCTTGTGCATAAATTCCGCGTTCCTAAAATTTCACACTAAATGGTGCTCCCATCCTTCCTCTGTTTGGAGCAATTAAGTTGCAGTTAGGGAGGCGAAATCTGACTTATAATTTAATCTATAATCTGAAATTGTTCACTCATGAAAACATTCTTTCGGGGAACACTTAAAAACCTTTTTTTAGATTTCTTTTTTTCTGTTGTAATAATATCAAAATGAATTCTATTCAGTAGAACTAAATTGCTATGTATAAAAAGAAATCTTCAAATTTTATCTAGTGTCCAGGTATTCAGTTCTCAGTGTGGACGACAAACGAACTTGCAGCCAACAGAATTTTGTTATTAAATTGAAGGATTTTTATCATGTTTTTCGTTTCCTTCTATTAGATATTTAGACACCCCCAGATAATAGAGGTGATGCTTAAACTCTACAGACTCGGAAGATAACGAGGAGCATCGAATGCTCTGATGAAAGGCTGCTATAGTTTACTTTGTGTGTATTAATTATAGCAATGTCTTCGACACTCGGGACGTTGGAGCCAAACATAGTTTTACTAGAACCTGCTCCAGACTGGGGGTTATCTTGTAAATAATGCATGTGCAATATTATCAGTATTCTTAATTTTGTTCAAGACTTCCATATTTTCAACTGGGTTACGTGTCTCCTTTTGGTCAATTGTGATTTTTATATTCGTTACTTACGTATCTTACGTTAGTTAATTATGTTTAATGTTTATGATGATAGTTCTCGTTAAGGTTTGGTTCAATTTTGATTTAAAGTTTGCACATTTCTTAGTTAAGTCAATTACATTTTATGTTGAAGCATTTATACTTTAGGTTTAAGCTATATTTTACAGACAATCCTCGTGTTTTATGTCATTTTATGGACGCCTCTACAAATGCGATAGTTAATCCAAGTGTTTCGTTACGTGAATGATTTATGAGCTCCAGTTAAGTTGGACAGCTGGGACCAATTTTTATCCGTGCAAGTTATGGTCCGTTTGAGATGACATTTAATTCCAGGATCTACTGTGTTCTTTTCAATAGTTAACTCTATTAACTTTGATCTTTTATACACATTTGCGCTAATTCTATTTCGTGTTTAAGCATTTGAATATTCTTATCTTGTCAAATGCAGTTCATAAGGTCCCACTCTTTTGTACTGGAACATCGAATTTAGGGAATGTTAAACATCGAAGTCTGAGTACAGAGAGAGAAGAGCCCATGCTCATTCCCTCTCGTATAGACTACGCTGAAAGCACTCTGTTATTACAAAAAAAGTGACTCTAAAATAAAGCGGTCAATGAAACCCTATCTCATAGTCACGATCACTCAACGCGCTCGTTGCAGTCTTGCGTGTCATTTTGGCGTCGACTTTTGCATTCGCATTTTTCATTTTTAAGTTAGCCTTTACTTTTCCCGCTTCATGCGACAGCGTTGCTGACGCATCTCAGTGCTTCAAATGCCGGCTTATCTACGTATTTTTATCTGCTGCAGCTTAGTTGTCTTCCTTTGCAATTCTTATCTGCCTGGTGGTACTTGAGGGTAATCCGGCCTTTCGTGATACTGAAATATAATCGGACTGTTCTTTTTTAATATTCATCAACAATAGTATACATTCGTATCATCAAAGTTAGAGGTGCAATCTCAAATGTGTCTTATTTTTATTATATAGGATCAAAAGATTTTATGCTTACCTATTTGTACCTGGGCCTTAAATATTTACCACTTTTTTGCGATGTGCTTTTGGAGTGTTAACTCTTGTTTTACTCGTTTCCTGCATTTCTAATTTCTTCGTATACTATAACTCATTTTCTTGTCTGCTCCGGAATGTTTACTTCAAATAGACTATTGTTCATCGTTATTGTAAGTTATATAAGCTCGTAATTTCAACCTCATTTAAAAATTTTTCTTTATCGATATTGTACGCGAGTTCTTTACAGAACTTTGTACGCCCCCGTACATTTTATGTCCGTGTGATGCTGCTTCGCTTACACTTCACTCTGTTACTCTGCCATAATCGCCTGAAATGAGCGAAAACGAATGTTGAACCTTGGCAAAAATAAGAACAATGCGGATTCGTCTGAATAATTTTATGATAATGTATGCCATGTAATTCCGTGGCAGTAGACCGTATACCATTACATCTCTCCTCTTAGAATCTACCAAATGAATGAAGTTGCGAAGTTGCGAGATCGTAAGTTTCTATCCAAAGGGTCTCCAGGCCTCGATAATTCAGGCCTCCTATATTTCTTATTGAAACTTTATGAGGCGGTGCCGGCACCCCGAAACATTTTGGTCGCTGCCTCGGTCCGAACTCAGCCGACCTTACTTGCTGCCGAATTTCCTCGAGCTCAGCTCAATACTCCAGTCGTTGCCAATACTTCGTTCTCCCTTTTCGCCTCCTCTGGTTTTCCAATAATTTGTTTGCGCCATTCACTCTCATTTGGGCTTGAGTGTTTCGTTTTCTAGATTTTCCAAATTCTGTCTCCTATTTCCAATTTCTTCCCCCAAGCCCACTTGAGCAGGAATCCAACAGTTCATTTTTTTCAATTTGTCTCACATTCAGTTTTTCTCTATTCCAATATCGTACGAGTATTTCTGTTTCAAGATGGTGGTCAGAACTCATTTTAGATGTTCAAATTTTCTTTTACATCACTGTGCTAAACTGGATTTTTAGTTAACACCAACACGTAATCCAAACTACCAAATTTTCAATTTTCCAATTGCTACGCGAGTGCTTGGTTTTATTTGCACCTCTTGAATTTCCGAGACTCCCTCTCGTCCGGAGAAAATTTCCTCCACATGGCGGGAAATTTTCGTCGCTGAGTAGCCCTTGGGGGGCCCCTTGCGCTGCCAGGTGCCCCCCTACCAAAGTTCTTTAATTTTACAGAACGGTCTTTTTATAGAGGTCTTGATGCACATGTTGGGCTGTAAAACTTTAGTTGTTCTTTATTAGCTGAGTTCATAGATAGTAACCTTCATCAAACCGGAGTGAATCATTCAACAGCAAATGGAAGATCACATCACCTGAACTGAGCAAATAAAAGTAGAATTTCATTTATGAGACAAATATCTTGAGGAACTCATTACAATATCAGACGTAATATTTTTGAGCCTTATTTCAAACGAGTACGTAAAGATTTGCACGCTGGGCAATAATACTGAATCCCTTTTTTTATTTGCTGTTATACTGCAGCGACGTAGTTATGCAAAAGACTTTAACGATTATAAAAATTGCTGCTCATTTGGCGAGAGCAAGTTTTATCAATTTCGTGATGCTGCAAAGATGCGAATGTTTAATGATAGAATGATGAACTTAATCATTCAGATGATTATAGCCTGCCTTTTATTCGTTTCTTCAGCATTGGTCTATATCTCATCTAGAAAGATAAATTTTGTAAAATTTAAATGAGTAGCAAGGGCTCTTTGCTACTCATTTAAACAAACAATGTTTAACAAAACAAACAAACAAACAATGCGGATTCGTCTGAATAATTTCATGATAATGTATGCCATGTAATTCCGCGGCAGTAGACCGTATACCATTACATCTCTCCTCTTAGAATCTACCAAATGAAGGCTTTGGCGTTGCGGTGCAAATGTTCATAGGATCTCGGTTTAAAGTCATCTTCTTTTCCCCTGCCTTAGTGTCTTCACAAACCAAATGTGAACGTCTTTCTTCCTCCTAGGGAAGATTTACCGGAGGACAGTGGTCTTGATAAGTATTTATTCCTGTAAGGGCTCCCAAGAGATGTATCGCGGTAGGTTCTCTTGAAGTAATCCGCATTCCGCGAGATAGTTCGCGCGCGAGACCCTTAGCGAATTAAACTTAGTTAATCATTTTCCTTCATCATTAATAACCATAGTGGAAATTTTTCATTTCTTTTGAAAATATCGAAAACGATGTTTAAATTAAAAATGGACCTAAGCTTTTGAAGCGTCAAAGTTTTTACCATGTTTAGAGTTGACGTTCTTTTGTTGCGTCGTGATTAACTTACTGATCATGTGGGAACACAGTAGTGAAGGTTTTGGGTTGAAGAAAATCTCACTTAACTCTTCCACTCATTTCATAAAAATTCGAAACTACCTCATACTCAAGTACGTCTAATTCTCGATGCCTTCTGTTTGTATCCATTTTACAGAGCGACGCAAATCTCCTGCCGCCGACGGCAAGGAGAATAGCACGTTGACTACGTATTGGTACATATATGTACCACACGGTAAACTTTTCATATGCGTACCGGTATAAATAATCAGCATTCCAATTATTTCGCTACTTTTTCAAATAAATTTTAGCGTACGAGGTACAGTCAGGATCATCGTGCTATTCAATTTTCACAATTCTTAGAAAAGACATGAATGTATTCGAGCAATAAAGTCGATTTATCAATTCTGCCACTTAAAATCTAACTTGACCAACCATAGCAACCACGCTAACGTTGTCAATGTGGTAGGCTTAAAAGGCCTTCAAATACCGTTGTGCGTTGTCTACCTAATTTTTTATTCTTCGCTTCCGTATTGAATTCTTTATTTTTCCCTTCCGTATTGAATTCTTTATTTTTCCCTTCTGTGTTGAATTGCTGCGATGTAATTTTGTGTCCCTTTGCGGCAGCTTTGGAGTGGAGCATTACTTGCTTTACCTCCGAATTATTTGGCTGTGTTCGTTGTGTGTTGTTCTTCTTGTATTAATCAAGAGATGAGTTTTTATCTCTATTGATGTTACTTCTGTTGAATTATTTCCATAGTATTTTTATCATTTTTAATGACACTGTGTTCACTATCATTTGAACAGAACTGTATTCGAATAAAATATTTAAGTAATATAAAGACTGTTGTGCTTCTCTTCCTTCATTTCTTTGTCCTTGGTCCAGAAGTGGAATTGTTTGTACGTCAAGCGTTCGGTCTTTTTTTTGTAGAGTTCTTAATGGCAAAATTTATGATAATTATTATGAAATAAAACGTGCGTTTCTTCATCACAATTCGTTATTCACATTACAAATAACTGCGTGAACATTAATATTATTACGATCTGCAGAATTAGACTTCGCGGCCGCTACGCATTCGGTGCTCCACATTAATATTGTGAAGCTGATTGTGCGTTAGTGGTCGGGGACACTTGACACATTTCTGTATTGTGTGGATTTCACATATGTACGAACCTGAAAGGAAAATGTTTTGAGATTCATATTTGAATAAATATACTGGCAAGAATCGCACAAATGATGAAAACTGTCTAAAACTTCAAATGCGTTCAAAGTTGAATATTCAACTCTCAGAGTTAATTTCAGGGACTAATTTTTTTTATATAATGAGCATTAAATAGATCATGCCTTCATTTAGTTTTCATGAAGGAATTATTAAAATCGAGGTTGTGCCTGCTGGTCGGTCAGCAGCATTTGAAAGTCCCCTCGGTGACCACCGATGGGTCACGTCGCAATCCAAGTGTTAAACCCTCTATACAATTGTTCGTCAGAGACTTCCGAGGACGTTCATTGCCCAAAACTATGAATTTCGAGCTCTCTTCATAGGAGGGATGTGAACTAATTGGATGTACACAGGTCTGAGCTGTATAGTGCCTGACGCAAGTCCAAGCAATAAGTAAATTCTACGGCAGAGCTTGCAGTACTGATTCTGAAAATATGTGTTAGCTGATCTGTAAGGTATTGAAGCTTATAGTTGAATACGTTTTTTTTTCGAGGAAGTGTCGTAATGTTTATGGTTAAGAAAATGACTAAAATTTGTGTCAGTCTCTAGGAGGTATCGGTAGTCTTCTAGTTGTGCACCGTCAAAAGTTGTTCGAATTTGCGTACAGGTTTGAAAATTTACATCGAGATCTCGTGTTGAACGATTTTCGCATCTCATTTAGCGGATGTTTACCCATTCATTGAGAAGACAAATGGATTTGAAAATCAGCAGATTATCAGTTGAAGTTAATTTGGAGTTATTGTATCCTTAATTTCCTCATTTTCAACCTCCTAACCAGTGGTGGATATTCTTCGACATCGTTGACACCAAGAGCTAAGACAGTGGTGTTGGTGTCCAATTCGAAACTTCTTCCTTCTATTGCGTAGAGTGTTAAAATATTAGTGTCTGCGTTCTCTTACGCTGTTGATTAGGTATGAGGACCAATTTGTAAGTTCAACCGACCTTCACTTCTATTTGGAGTGTAACTCCACCGTTTGTATCACGAATCACACGTTGACGATATAGCACCCTGTCAAACGGCTTTAGTAGTCAAATTTGTGTTCACGTGGGTTAAGAAAGCTCATTCCTCAAGTAAAACACATGTACTTTTTTGAGATTCGTAAAATGAACTTTGAAAATTCCGTAAGATTTTCCAGTACACCAAGATCAATGCCCCTCACGGCTCATCGTCGGTCCGGCCAGGGTGGGGTAATTATTGTTGGAATTCTCTGCGCAACTGCCGCACGCTGTGCAGAGAATAACCTTAGAGACGCAGTGAACAAACAAACAAACATCGGCATCTACGGATGCTTTATTTCCAATTCAAGTCTGATACATATCACTTGGTACATTGGTTTTTTAAATGCCTTATAACTAAAACCAGGACGCCATGACGCTTTCCCCCGGTCAAGACCGGTACCCATTTCAGACGCCTGGGTACAGTGGGGTATTGTGCTTAGAATTTTTTCTCCTATCCCCAACGGAGAAAATCGCCACCAGCGCCGAGACTCGAACCCTCGTTTGCCCGCACGGAGGCAGGTCCTAAAGACACACGGCTATGGAAAAACTAGTGATATACCCAAATCTTTCTGGCGTTAGTCACTAGCCAAAAACACGTCATTTACATAGTTAAAGCGTGCGTAGTGCACGCAGGTACAGTCTCGTGAGATGGTAACAAAACAAAAGTTTTGGAAGGTTTCTTTCCGCTTCTGCAGATCCAGTCTTCAACCGATTACGTAACGGAAATGTAAGCTTAGACACTAATAGACAGCGTTAACGTCCACTTCAGACGACAGTTGTGGAGACTTGTTTCCTTGATGTGAGTCAGGTTAGGAACTAAAGCTAAAATGCTGAGGTTCAAAAGTATGAAAGTGACGTGGTGTTTTAACGGAAACGTGGTTATAGCTCGAGTCACTCTACGTTCACGTGTAGTACCCAACAATATCCCTCCTTACCTGCACGAAAGAATGCCGTCTTTACACAGGGAAAGCGTGGTTACAGATGTGCTGACGTGTTACATTATAAGAAAATGGTTTCTAATTTGCCTACCCTTCCTCCCCAGAAGTAAAATTAAGTTGAATGACAAATCATTTTATAGCAAATCGAACGTATTTTATGGTTTGAATCATTTCGAATTTATATATCTGGTAGAGCTGCTGTTGGTTGGTTACAGATGAGACGGTGAATTTTTTTTTATTTAATTTATTTGTGCTCTAGTAGGTCGTGGGATTTTTAAAATGAAAGCAAAATGAATAAAAATTGTGATCTTAATGAAGGTTTTCGATAGCAACTCATGGCATTTAATTCGAGGTGCATGAGCGATTTTTTAGTTTGAATCGGTTCATGAAATTCTAGGATTTCTTTGTAATGTTATCGTTCACGGATATTTAATTTAGGTTTCTATATTCGAATTCATAAACTTTACACATTTCAGAAGAGTAATAATAACAATTTTACGGAAACGTTTCTACCGAGGCCGCCAGCGTAAGGCCAATGTGGACCCCCCAGCGCTGGCCGGGAAAATCTCAGAGATTATGTCGTTTACACTACAGGGACATTTCGGCCGTGAGGCGCGACACGAGTATACGAGGCTCACCACTGAGTCTCATATTTGTGTGTGTTTATCCGAAGTTCCCTATTCGACACGGTAGTTACGAGGCTCTTGAGTGTCGCGCATTGCGAATTTGATCAGAGCGAATAGGGAACTTCGTATACGCACACCCAAAATGCCTCGTATACACGTGTCGCGCCTCACGGCCAAGATGTCCCCTAGTGTAAACGCCCCTTGAGGCAGACAACAGCAAGATACAAGAGGCTCACGCATTATGACATGTCGTACTGAACACACAAAAGAGGCAATTAGCGGGTAAATTTTGACGGAGCATGGCTTAGGCCTGTGAAAAATTTTAATTTTAGGAGTTTGGATAGTTCCCCGCATCAGATCACGTCGTGAACATTTATTCTGTGAAGAAAGGTAATCAGCTGATCTATGGGCGCATTGTGACCAAGTATATTGTTTACTGAAGGTGGTGGGCTATTGTCAGAGAAGACATCAAAGCATTGCCGTCGCGTATTGCGCAGCGCGGCGAAGTCGATCAGAACATGGTGCACCGAGAGACGCGCCCCCAGTCACAAAGGGCAGCCAGGTGGAGGTTCTTGTGCCTCACTGTTCATGAGGTAGCTGTGGGTGAGATAGGTGTGGCCGCTTCTGAGTCGATTTAATATGACCTGCACTCGGCGTGGCAGTCTTCTTTTGGGCCATGATCCCGGTTCCAGCTAGGCCTCGTGCATGAGGCTTCTCCGCTGGTGCCAGTCTTCCTTCCATCTGCCGTGGATCTTCTTATCAAGTACCGAGAACCAGTCCCTATAAAATGTTGGGACTCGCTCGTGAAATGGATACGGATTTGAGCATAGCACACTCATCCTTGCTTACTTTTGGCTCTAATTTCGCCTATGTGTTCTTTCCATGTGAGTTTTGTGTCCCACGTCAGTCCAAGAAATTTCATTTCCTCTACAAATTCGACATCCTGATTTGCAATTTTTAGGGGTGGAGGCCTCTGGATACCGGGCAATGTGGGGAAATGTTCGGCTTTGGATTTCTCTGTTGAGAAAGTGAAACCATTCGTCTGAGTCCATCATACGGCCCGTTCAGTAAATTCCTGAAGTTTAGTTTTGATGATATTTAGGTCACTATGTCGATAGCCGAGCTGAAAGTCGTCAACAAAAATTGAGGCGTGTAATCGCGGATCCTGAAGGATCAGAGAGGCGATACCATTGATTTTAATGGCGAAAAAGGTGACCGAAAGAAAGAAAGAAAGAAAGAAAAACATTTAGTTCCAAAAAGTAGAAACATGAACTGTCGATACATTGGTTTTTAAAACACCTTAACCTAAAAGCATCCTTAATTGATAATAACACATTGGTATTGGGATACCCGTGTAAAATGTTGAATCAAAAAATGATTAACAGAAAAGCACATCAAAATGAGTTCCTTTGCTCTGCCTAATCTGATTTCGACAGTGCATTTGAATATAAGTTACCAAGAGAACACAATCCTCGTAGCGCTTAGTTGAAAAATGTTTTCGTTTGTGCGCATTTTAATTGAAATAAGAGCAAAAGTCGCGTTTAAATACCTTAACACAGAGACCCTTAATTGCTAATCATACATGGTTATCGTAATACCCATGTTAATTAAGTGTTGAGACAAATGATTTAGATCCTTTATTGCTATTCATACATGGTTATCGTAATACACATGAAAATTGTCGGAAACATGATTCGGAGAAAAGC
>JACJUY010002345.1:55097-75284 GCA_014220935.1 Platorchestia sp. MABIK | reverse complement strand
CACTCTGCATTTTTCTTCTAGTATTTTCTTGTATTTTCCTCTCTTTACTCCTCTTCTTACTCCTGGGCGTATATTTTCTTATTCATCTTCACTTGTTTCATAATCCATTGATTGGTTGTAGAGATCCATCTTGAGGGAAGCGCTGATCCAAATTCAATGAGAAATATTTTCCATCTATACTCCTAAATTAGAGAAATCGGTACATAAGATAGTGCAAAAGGCATTTTTAAAATTATTTTAAAAACCGATTGTACAGAAATTTAAATTTAAATGACCTCAATTAACCTCGACGCATCCAACTCGAGTGTTCCAAACGTACAAACATTATTTAATGCTTTAATAACTTCAAAGTGCAGACATTTTTTCTAACCGTAGAATTCTTCCAGTTTTTATTGTAAAATTAACTAAAAACCTGATTTAGTCGAGTTGGAACTACTTATAAGACTAGCGCTAACATTAGCCGTACGTAGTATCCAATTTACGTTTTAAAGTTCTTCAATTCCGTATAACTCGAAAACTAAGGCATTTTATCATTCGTTAGAATCGATTTATTTTGAGTTTTCCACCTATAGTTAAAATTTGTCTGCACACAAAGAAAAAACACTCTATATATCATGTATTTTTTTGAACACTGGTAACCTTGGGTTTTATTTCAAGATCTTGGGTTTTTGGAGCAATGATCTTGGTTTTGATAAAAGTCTTATTGGCAGCCCTAAGACCACTGCAACTCCGTGTTCAGGCGGTGAGAGGCTACTGTTAGATCTATGGCGGATTCTGAGTTAAAAGAGATTCTGGTTGGGGATCCCGTATTTAGTAGAATGAGGTTCGACTGTTCTAGATATTTCTCAAGAATGCGTCCCCGAGTATCCGTGGTTCTGCATCCCCAAACTGTGTTATAACTGTTGAATTCCCCCATAATAATGCTTGGAGTAGGGAGTTGATTTTCTAGGTCACGAAGTGCTTCTAGGGTAAGGCTATGATTTCTAGACGTGTACATTGAGATGACTGTGATCGGCCGAGTAAGTTGGATGGTGGCGGCGATGACTTGAAACTGGGACGTCAGAACGTGTTCTCTGAATGGGACTGAGTTATGGATAAGCAAACCCACTCCTCAATGGAGGGTGAAGTTGGTGTGGCCATGTTTGATGAGAAAGGAGTATTGGGGTATAGAGAATGTGTAATTGTGCCATAGCTTGGTTTCCTGTAGCGCTACGACAGCTGGTCGGTGCTGGTGTCTCAATTCCAGCAGTTAGGCTTTCTTGGCTCGAACTCCTCGACAGTTCCACTGTATAATTAAGGCTGGGTTGTTCATTGCTCAGCTGTGGATGGATTAGTTTTATATTCGTAGAAAATCTCTTCGATTTCTCTTCTGACTGCGTGATTGTTCTCGCTGGTTATTTCACAATCGCTGAGAGCAGAATCGTAATTTGGTGTCATTTGTTTCGATGTAATATACAGTTCGCCGGTATCAGGATTCGTACACACTACTTCTGTTAGTTGCTTCTTTTCCGTAGGACGCTCCTGATGTTCGGAGTTTTTCCGCTTTCTTCACGTGCTACCGTCCACAGATTTGACGGAATTGTTGGCAGCAGAGCTCGGAGATTCCACTACCCTCGGTGGGGTTTGACTTGAAGCTGTGTTGGCGGCGGTCGTCTGTACTGCTCTTACAAAGGAGCGTCGATATTGCGGACATTTTGAATCCAATTTAGCTCTGGCTTGAGCTTTACTGAGTCTATATTTGTGTTGTATTGTTACAATTTCTTGTTGGTATTTGAATTCGATGCACTTAAGGGATTCGGTGAAATGATTTTGGCCGCAGTGGTGACATCCTATTTTTGAGCTGGTACATTCGCTGGCACTGTGGCTGGCGTTATCACACGAAGCACAAATTGGGGTGTTGCTTGAGCACCACTTTTGTGTATGCCCGGATTCCAGGCAAATTTTACAAAGCATACTTTGCTATTTGATTGTTCGCCTGGCACTGACATATATTCTGGAAGGTCTCCATGGAAAATTAGTAGCAATGGTTGGGCGAGTGGGTTCTGGGTCGGATCCATGTTGCCTTGGTCACATCGTAGAGGTCATGGTCTTCTTTGAGTCCTTTGCGGAAGTTCTCAAAATCGGTTAGGTCGTACTAGTACATATATGTAAACGAGTCCTTTGGCGGCGTTGGGTGGCAATATTCGGATATGGTGACAGGTATATCATTGATGGATTTTATGTTGCGGACAGAGTCGCTCTGGCGAGAGTTGCAGATTTCAATTATAAAGGAATCGTTCCCCTTAGAGGAAATGGGGTTGAGTTCAGTCCCAAGTTCTAGTTGCAGGCTCTTCTTGAGTATCCTCGGTGAAAGCTTGCGTTTTTCGGTTGCATCTATCTTGCAGAGAAAGTGCTTGGTGAAAGTTTTTGATGTTTTTTCGGAGCATTCGTTAGAGTCGTGGTATAGCTGCTTTGCGCGACGGATGCCTACTGTGTGCTTTGCTTGAATTTCTACTATTTTCTGTTCTACAGTATGCTTAGGACACATTTTGCTTTTCACTGGGTGGGGTCCGCGGCAATGGAGACATTTGTCTTGTGCTTCCAGGCACTGATCATTTGAGTGTCCTGCAGTGCCGCACTTTGTGCAAGTTGGTGGCCTGTTGGAGCAGTGCAGCAGGCAGTGCATGGGTTTATCGATGGATGGACAAACTGGCGTATCCGCGCGCTCACCTGGAATATATATATATATATATATGTATTTATTTTTGATGAAGATGAAGGTTTTGATGAAGGTAGCGTCAATGACGTTACTGATGTCGTAAGCTTCCTTCAGTCCCGCTGTAAACTCGTCGAAGTCGCATATGTTCTCCTCATTGATGTAAATGAGTCCTTTGGATTTGTTCAGTCTTGGGTGGATTATGACTTCTCAGGACACACTATTCACACTAGTAATGGTCAGCATGGCCTGTCCTTGTTTGTTGTCCCTTGCTTCAAGTGTGAACCTATCTTTGCCGCTGGTGGTAATTGACTTGGGAGGGAATCCAGTAGCGTTTATGACGCTGGCTTTTATTGCATATGTATTGAGGTTCCGTTTAGTTTCTGGTTTCGCCATAGCCGTGTGTCTATAGGACCTGACTCCGTGCGGGAAACGCGGGTTCGAGTCGTCTCGGCGCTGGTGGCGATTTTCTCTGTTTGGTATAGGAGTAAAAATTCTAAGCACAATACCCCACTCTACCCAGGTGTCTGAAATGGGTACCGGTCTTTGACTGGGGGAGAGCGTCATGGCGTCCTAGTGTTAGTTATAAGGCATTTGAAAAACCAATGTAAAAGGTGATATGTATCATGCTTCAATTGGAAATAAAGCATCCGTAGATGCCGATGTTTGTTTGTTTTTTTGAATTTCATAGAAAAAAAGCGCATGAATGTCGGTGTGGTTGGAAGTTCCATGAGGTCCAGGGTTTTCGCTTCCTGGTAGATCCAGGGGAGCAGGCAGTTTTTTGCTTTCCCTCTGGAAGGGGTGTTATTTTATCAATGATGTCCACCAGTTTGCTCACAGCCAGTTACACTTTTTAAATTCTCTCCTCCGTAGATGCTTCCATCGTTGCTGGGTCGCCACTCTGAACATCCCGGACGTCGCCGCTACATCCCATCTCACCCAGACTCCGCATCAGCCCGATCACACTTCTCTCCACCTCGTTCACCCGCTCGGACGTGGTTCGCTCAGCCGCTGCACCCATGGCCGTCTCCCCAGCCGTAGCCTCACAACGCTCCGGCTGAATTCTTCCACCGTTACCGCATGTGGACTGGACAGCTTCCCTATTGATTGGAGTCTTGTTTGACATGATGAGGTTTGGCAAAGTTTCTCGTTTTCCTGTTTTTTTCAGGTCCGGCTTGCGCTCGCTCCCCGTACGCTAACCCCCCGGATCGCGAGCCTCTCGCTCCTCTGGGCATGATGCCCGACCCGTGAGGCCACCGGCACTGATCATATGAGTGTCCTGCAGTGCCGCACTTTGTGCAAGTTGGTGGCCTGTGGCAGCGTTTTTTGGGATCAGGGTTGGCGTTTTTACTCTTAATTTCAGGCTTTGGAACGAAGACAAAACTACAAATATAACGCAAAATTGGAACAATAAATGATTTGGTAGGTGATACAACCTAGTTATTCACCTTACACTAACAAACGCGTAGCGAGTCAAAATGAAAAAGAAATTTAAAATTCAGAGCACCGAGGTGCTCTAGGCGCCCCCGCGTTAGTTCCACCCACAATAATTCTGATTGGCGATAAACTATAACAATAATCAAGTCGCGTCCCAGTACAAAAGGTTGTACAAATGACGGTAGTCGTTGTGGATGGACTAACGGCATCACCACGAGAAGGTGCGGATGGGCTGGATACCCGCACCTGAGCACGGGTTACCTCTATCAAATCCATGTCTGTTTTTCTTTTTTGTTCCCCAAACCCCAGAAAGAACAGTGCACTTCAAAAAACCGTAAGAAAATACTTTGAGTTCGATGCATGTAAAACGTGGTGAAGGGAACAGTGAAAATTCCCATTTTGCATCCGGTCTGTTTTCCAAGCCAAGTTCACCGTGCAAATACTGTATCCCGGTGGTGCTTGTTAAAACGGGAAACGATGAACCAAACAAACTGAAATATTCACCAATGTTTCAGGGTGGAAGTTGAAATTTTTTATTCAAGTCTTGCTGGGGGATAATGAGGGTAAACAAGGAAAGACTCAGATTGATTTATTTAAATATGAGACGCGGCTACCGAACTTGGAAACTGCAATGTCTCAACCTGAGGAATGGGTTGGTAGGCCATTCGTTTAAGGCCGAGGAAACAAGACAAGCCAAGTAGAAAGAAGACAATGCCCCTGGTCCAACTAGCCAGCTCCTGATTAGCCCATAGCTATCGCTCTTACCACTCGGAACAAGATCAGAGCAATACTTGGCGAGACAGAAATCGGCTTCGTTCCAAGACAATACGATCCTGGGGAAGTAAGTGTTGCACACATGTTTAAACTGTGACAACTTGGTGGTTAAGAAAATATATTTTGTTAAGCTAATAACTTATCCGTTACAATCTATGGATTTTCATATATATTTATTATTGAAAGTAGTTTTAAAATATTCAAATCATCCTAAGGAAATTTGAACTGGAAACATCCAGAAATAGAATGATAGCCTTTTCAGTCAGGTCAGATGCTATAACTACGTCTCGACACAAATGACCAATAAGCTGTGTGCTTCCACCCGACCCAGTGGACACTAACCCCGAATTAACGGGCCCTACTGCACGCAAATTACCTGGCACCCATCTGGGGCCGGTAACCCTGAAATAATGATAATTAATGACAAGCGGAACATGACTAGCTTAGGGGCTCACCTGAAGATTTCGAAAATTATGTTCAGGCGAACACTCTTCAATGTAGCCGGCTGTCGAGGACGCAAGAGTCCCCGGTAGCGAGGGTTGGTTTGCTGGAGTGCCGCGGAGCACAAAGGAAGATGCACCCGCGCTCACAGCTTAGTTCAGTCTGACGTGTCGACCTCTGGCAGACACGCTCGTTAGCTTGCCCGAATCCGTTGCTATGGCTTGGGACTCGTAATCAAGAAGGGCAGACGAACGTTTTAGTGTTTGCATATACGTTTTTCGTCGAAGATGTGAGAAACCCCCGCCATTGCTCCGCTGAGTCGTAAATTACCAGCGTTATTAATTTTTAGGCTGATTAAAAGGATCACAGCCCAAGAACTTTATTGCGGAAGGCCCTTAAATCTGCCTTACAAAGTCCGCAAAGGACCTCAGCGTTCGAGCAATGGCTAGAATTTTGACAAAGCATCATTCGAGATATTATTTGGCAACGTTGGTGTTACATAAAAATATTATGCAACAGAAACTTTGTGTGCTTCCACCCGACCTAGTGGACACTATCCCCGAATTAACGGGCCCTACTGCACACAAATTACCGGGCACCCATCTGGGGCCAGATAACGCTGAAATAATTATAATTAATGACAAGCGGAGCATGAGTAGCTTAGGGGCTCACCTGAAGATTTCGAAAATTATGTTCAGGCAAACACTTTTCAATGTAGCCGGCTGTCGATGACGCAAGAGTCCCCGGTAGCGAAGGCGGTTTGCTGGAGTGCTCCGGAGGCACAAAGGAAGATGCACCCGCGCTCACAGCTTAGTTCAGTCTGACGTGTCAACCTCTGGCAGACACGCACGTTAGCTTGCCCGAATCCGTTGCTATGGCTTGGGACTCGTAACAAGAAGAGCAGACGAACATTTTAGTGTTTGCATATACGTTTGTCGCCGAAGATGTGAGGAACCCCAGCCATTGCTCCGCTTAGTCGTAAATTACCAGCGTTATTAAATTTTAGGCTGATTAAGTGGCTCACAGCCCAAGAACTTTATTGCGGAAGGCCTTTAAATCTGCCTTAAAAAGTCCGCAAGGGACCTCAGCGTTCGAGCAACGGCTAGAATTTCGACAACTTATTAATTTCGTTATCCCGAGGTACAATTGCTCGCACGAATGCTTATGTTCAAAATTTTTCCCCTTTGGAGAGAGATTGTGTGCGTTTTGTTTCAAACTAGAAAAAGGAAAGTCAAACAAGTAGCGTCTCCAGGCTTGGCATTATAGAGGGCAGGAAAAAACCCCGTAAAATGCATTGCGTTTTATTCAGCTCAAGCACTTTAAAATGAGATATACGTTTTCTAAAAGAAGGGATCCGAGCGCAGAAGCGTGCGTCATTTTTAATACCATCCTATGGAATTTGTGAAATTCATTTATGAAGGAATTTATTGGAAATTAATCAAATAAAGAATGTGCATGACTTTACCCTTACTGAGTGAGTTCATTTTCGGTTATTATATATATTAAGTCATAATGATATAAAATGTTCGCAAAACGATTTTGTTCACGCTATTATTTCCTAAGCACTAAAAAAACAAGTCGAACTGATTTTAAATGATACCTTTTTTGTGTGTTGACAGACATATTTGTGATACAAAAAATTGTCTGTCGTTTTTTCATTTCTGTAAAGTCATAACTTTGTACATAGACATGACCGTAGCTTGATGGTCGAGTAAAACATTAAATAAATAGAATTTCTTTGGAGGCTTCCTAAGCACAATATCAGTTCAGCAACAATCTCATCTCCCATGACGAAAGCCGTTTAGGAAATCTAATTCAAACGAGAATAAAAGATACTTTGTTTACATCAAAGTTTCTGTGACGTCACGAGCTCAGATCGTCACGCGCGCCATCTTGGGCCGGCACCACGCGGACTTGTCTTTTACAAACTGCTATGAAGTGCAGCGTATAGTGAATTACTTATTGCTAGGATATTTTTTTCACACGTGGTCTAGTAACTATGGATCCGTCAAATCAAGTTTTGCCGACTAAAGAAAATTCTTTATTCAAAAGAATTCTGGTGGGTTATGTTTCTTTTGTTGTTGTTTTATATGGTTTTTTATTTTTATTTATGTGTATGTTATGATTTCGCCGAGAAGATTTCGTGGAGGCATTGCTTAGTCACTCTATCTGGACGAGTGAATTTAAATAATCAATTTATATTCCTGCTTCATTGATATGTTTTAATTTTGCAGTGAAAATATTTTGGCGCTCTTAAAAATCATCTGCCAAATTTTTGTCTTATTTATTTAGAGTTTTGAAAGTGTTCAATTCAAATGTTGTCCTACTGTATTCCTCTTGAATATAAAATAAATGTGCTTGTTAATTTCAGTAAAATTAGCAATGTTATAATTTCAAAATTGATAATGAAAATCTTGCTAGTTAATGTTAATTTCCTTAATGAAGTCATAATATTTTGTTCAGAGAACACCCCTCAGGGGGATGCAACTATTGTATCTATGGGAATTGGCGCTCCCAGGGGTACTATGTGAGGGCCCAAGCTAAAGGATAGGTAGGCTTTCTTTTTGTTGCAGTAGAATAGGATTTTATTTTGTTACGGACCACCCTTTTTTCGGTTCACTGCTGTCCTGTTTTTCAACACCTACGACTTCCTTCTTCAACTTTGATCTTGTTTCATAATCTTCTTTCCCAACTTACTGTTTCTATGCCCTTTCTGCGTAGATTCCGCATTTCCTTAACTCCATACTAAATGGTGCCTTCTTCTTTCCTCTCTTTGGATTGCATTTGTTGCTGCGGGTAGGGAGGCTAAAACTGACGACTAATCTAATCTGTTCAGAGAACAATCGCACTAGATTTTGTTGATATAGGCAAATTTATTACAAGTATACAGCATGATTGAATACATATTTGATACTGGTTTAGATTTTAATATAGTTGTGCATTTTAAATGTACAGTGTTCTAATTAAAAACATATATCCTACTATTTGAGCTTTGAAATATTTCTGCATTTTAAGCGTGCAGTGCTTGAGTTGAAGTTTTCACATAGTCAAATTGCAATGGATTGTAAGACTGAGGCTGCTTTATGTCACCATTACAGGAGACATCTCCTTTTTTAGTAAGAAAGAAAGAAAAAAGAAAAAGTTTATTTTTAAGAGTTAAAACATGAAATGTTTAACATTGGTTTTAAAATATCTTATCATTAACATCCTTAGTTGATAATTATACATTGGTATCATAATACCCGTGTGAAATGTCAAAACAAAAAATGATTGACAAAAGCACAACAAAAATGAGTTCCTTTAGTTGTGTAATCTGATTTTGACAGTGCATTTAAAAATAAGTAACTAGGAAAACATAATCCTCATAATGCATGGTTGAAAAACACTTTCAGTTATTTGTGAAGATGACAATAATTAATTTTCCAATTTTTGATGCTTGAATATTAGTAATTGGATTGAAAAGAACAATTTTTCTTCCATGCACTTTCTGTCGCAAATGAGTATGTAACAAGTTATAGCAGAAGGTTAATTACTGCAATTCTATTCTTTCAAGCACAGAAAAATCTTTTTGAATGGAAGATCCCTGTGGACTCTCCGACATAAAGGAAAGTCTCTATAATGGACTCTCCGTTTTGACGGCTGAAATCTGCTTGAATGATTGTTATGATAGATTAGATTATGTAACGTTACTTCAGGTTACATAAGGTAGGGTTAGATTAATTTAGTTATGGTACATTATGTCACCGTTATAATTTGTTAAAAACTCTTTTTCAATGAAAAGTGCAGAAAAGAAAAATAGTGTATTACGATCTAATTACCTACACTCAAGCCTCAAAAATTGGAAAATCGATTATTGTCCTCTTCTTCACAATTACCCACTTTCATAAGTGCGCACTTGTATTGAAATAAAAGCAAAAAATGCGTTCAAAAACCTTAACATAGAGTTCCTTAATTGCTATTCATACATAGTTATTGTAATACCCATGTTAATGGTTGAAATAAATGATTTGGAGAAAAGCACAATAAATGTGTTTCCATCGTTGCGGTAGTCTGATTTTGGTAATACAATTAAAAACAAGTGACTAAGAAAACATAACCTATGTGACGCATTGCTGAAAACCCTATTGTTAATGCATAATTATATTAAAATATGAGCATAAGGGATTGATGTTGAAAGTAAAATGAGCAGATTTGATTTATTTTGGGACCAAAACCATGAGGTTGACATTCGGGACTTCGGACAATTTTTTCACTCTAACGGAATAACTAGAATGCCAAATGATGAGTTCAAGGAGAATATAATATTCACCATAACAAAAATTTGTAATATTTCCTGCTTATGCTAATAGTACTGGCACAAAAGAGTTCACCAGAGTCAAAGATATGAGAAAGATTGTTGTACAATGCTAGCCGTAACATTTCCAATGTAGCTGGAACAGTTCAAAAAGTTGACTACCTAAAATAGTGTTGTCATAATGTATTCACAAGTTTAAGAAAGTAAAAAATTGCCACCCAAGTAACAAGAACAATTTAAGGGAGGCGTCCACCCTGAAATCGACGAATCAAGGAAATGACTGTAACATTCTTTCTATAGAATACAGATCTATAAAAATTGGCATACAAATGTATTTTCAAAAATAAAAAGGGTCGTCTCTATAACTTTTCCCACTTACGACATAATTTTGGAGAGAAAAGAGAGATTTTGGAGACAATTGGGGAAAGGGGAGGGGAAAGTGCCAACTTTTTAAGAGACGTCTTCCTCAAAAAGTGCTTACTGTAGAACAATGAGGTGTCATTGGATGCGCAATAAGTTGCTGCATGAAGAGTCGGAGGATTACGTTGAGTTTCACAATAGTTCAGTAAATATCAAATTTCAATTTTTTTTAAATAGTCATCATTTTTCCATAGATTTTTAATGAAACCAAAAATTTATATGAATTGAAAAAAAAGTCTTATGTCAATAGACAGAGCAGCTCTTTGCATATCTAATGATATCAAAATCATTGCTCTATGATAAAAACTCTTGGAGAAAATAGATTTTTAAAAATAACCTTGACCCCCCCCATTTTCACCTATTTCTCCTCATTATCTCCATAATTATGGTAAAAATAGGAAAAGGTTATAGAGATGACCCCTGTTTATTTCTGAAAATACATATGCTTGTCAATTTTCATAGATCAAGATTCTACATGAAGAACGTTAGTCATTTTGTAAAAATTACCTAATATCTTCAAATTTGTAATTATTTACAAAAAACTCTCCTATGTAACTCAGAAATTATTGTGAATATCAACGTAATTCTCAGACTCTTTGTGCAGCAACTCATTGCGCATCCATTGATACCTAAATCATTGCTCTACGATAAGTAGTTTTTGAGAAGATGTCTCGTGAAAAGTACAGTGAAAAGTAAGTAAGCACAGTAAGTAAGAATATGGGAAAAAGTGTCCAATATAAACCTCATTTATTTTCTAAAATTCATACGTATGCCAAATTTCATAGATCTAGATCAGAGGTCTCCAAACCATGGCCCGCAGGCCACATCTGGCCCACCGCATAATTTCATCTGGCCCGCCAAACAAATCCCTGTGCGGTGGCCTTCAGAACAGTGTTGCTGTTCTGAAAGAATAAAAAATTTGTCGGTGCCATGAATCTAAATATGGTACAGATGACAGATTAAAAGATAAGTTTAGAGAAGGAAATCTGATTCAGTTTTATAAATGCCTGCAGTCAGATCAGTTTTCAACTTTGATAGAGTTTGCTTGTAGATTTGTGTCCATTTTTGGTACAACATACTTGTGTGAACAAACATTCTCCAAAATGAAGTATGTGAAATCAAACTATCGAGCAAATTTGTCTTATGATCGTTTGAAATCAATTCTTACAATTGGCGCCTATAATCTGAAACCTGATTTTAATGACATTTTGAAGTGAAAACAACAGTATCATTCGTCACGCTAATTTGGTTACATAAAACTAAAGGCAGGAATCTATTTAGTTTACCCTGATTTTTGCCAACAAGTAATGGTTTAATTTTTTTATGTTTATACTCTTATATTTGAGGAAATTAAAGTACTGGCACTGATTTTTTTATTCCTTGAGCCTGCTTAAATGTGGGAAATGTATAATGTGGCCCTTACATTGAAAAATTTGGAGACCCCTGATCTAGATTCCATAGATAAAATGACGTATCTTTTTTTGACAAAAACGTAATTCAGACTAGACAGTCTCCTTTAACTCCATACAAAATGGTGCCGTCATCCTTCCTCTCTTTGAACATCTTTGTTGTGGTAAAGGGAGACTAAAACTAATTTATAATCAATCAGTCTATTTATAGAATCAACAAACAGAAGTAAAGAATATATTCTCCAAGGTTTGATTTTAGGGTTTTGTTTGAAAGTGTGACATTCTGTGTGTAAAGCAAAATAATTGTGATTTTAGTTTGTAAACATAGATTTTTCTTGAATTCAAAGTATTCTTGTTTTTCTTCAACCTATGATGGAATGCAAATAATCCAGCTGATCTTTGAATAACTTTTTCATAAGCTGTGTTTTCAAGCTGTGTTTTCAATCTTGTGCAATATATTTTAGAGTATTTATCAATTGCTTCTTCTAAAAGCTTCATCTAACCTAATAATATCATTCGTATGTTTATTTAAATATTTATTTATATACAGTGGTACCTCGGTACTTGACCAAAATCCATTCTGAGGTGGTGGTCGAGCACCGATTTGTTCGAACACCAAAACCAATTTTCCTAGAGCTAGAGCAACACAAAAAAGTTTAAATCTGCAAAGAAATACTCAAACCAACGGCGTACGTCTTACTCCGCTGGCGGTCCTAGTCGAACTGACGCTTACCCGCTGGCCGAGAAGGGCCGAGGAGCGCGTTTGGGTCGACCCAGCTTGTCGAGTACCGAAAATCTGTTTGAGGTCCGATGCATTTTCTACTCGAATTTTTTGATCGAGCACCGATTTGGTCGAGTATAGAGGCGGTCGAGTCCCGAAGTACCACTGTATCTGTTTGGTGTCCGCTTCTTGAGAAACATAGAATGCCTGAGTGTGCGGTATCATGGATACCAAATTCCTTAGTGTAACCTTGAAGGATGGCCCTTAGATGTATTGATACGAGTATGTTTCACATTTTACTAGGATAGGTTCTCTTAGGATAAGAAAGCTTAGGTTAGCGTAGAGTAAGTAATACTGACGGAATTTTTTCATTAGTCCACCCTACTGAAGGGAAGCGAACGAATTTTGCCATGAATTTTTTGAAAAATGAAAAAAAATACTTTCGGAGGGAAATAAGCTTTCGGATATTCACAGCATGTTTATGACATTCAAATAAACAGTTGTAGCCCTAAAAATTTTGAAATTTACCCATACCCCCCTCTCCTCCCCCCTCCATGGAAAATTCTTTAAAATTTCAATTTCTCAGCCAATATTGTACATAGAGACAAATGGTCTATTTTGTTCAATTCATAATCAAAATATCTACCATAACTAGTAAAGGTTTTTTGTTTTTCTTAAAAAGAGAAAAATTGACAACTATTTGAAAATTAAAAACATAGTTATTTTTTTCTATGGACGATGAAAAAATTTCAAATCTACTTTTAAAAAAAAACTCGCACTAGCATTTATTGTCCTCACTTTGCTCTTTACGATGCAAAAAAAATCTTCTCAATAGCTTCAAAACTGGAGGAGAAATAGCCCATCAAAGTCTATGAACCACATTTTGAGAAAATGTCGGTCAAAGTTACCAACACCATAATGCAGAGTACACTGTGCTTCCTTTGTTAGATTTCATATTTTTTTCATCAGAACTTACAAACTAATACACTACTAATAAGTTAAAATATTTCAGATAAGTCTTCCATAGTTGTAACAAGTCACTATCACTAATAAGTCACTAACACCTGCTGCAAACTGCAGAGGGCCTCGAACGGTTTTTCCCTATGAAATATTCAAGAATTAAAAAGAAATATTTCCGGAATGAAATAAGCTCTGAGGTATTCACAGCATGTTTATAACATTCGAATAAACATTTATAACCCATTAAGTTTTAAGAATTTACCCACACCCCCTTCCCACACCCCCTTCCCCCCACCCAGCGGCCAATTTCACAAAATTTCAATTTCTCAGCCAATATTGTACATAGAGACGATTAGTTTTTTTTGTTCGATTCACAATGAACATATCTACAAATGTACGAGACAGTTTTTTGATATCGCTTAAGAATTTTTTTTACAAAATTTATAATTTTTATACCTAAATTTTTAATATTTTTTTTTGCAATAAAAAAATTTGGAATCAATTTATCAAAAAACTAGATCAGGTATTTATAGTACCTACTTCGATCTTTACGATGCAAAAAAAATTTTCTCCATAGGTGAAAAACTGTAGCTGGAATTGCCCCTCAAAGTTGAAAATGTATCTTCTGCCAGACCGAACAGCTGCATTTTGATGTTCTAGGCATTTCACAGGACGGACAAGCTCAAAATCGCTCACTAAGAAGGTCAAGAGACCACTAAACCTCTCTAATGAATGGATAGTTATCTAAAAACAAAGAAAAAACTTTTCGAAACACCCGCAGCTGGTCTCTCTGAGCGCAACTGCTGGGGAGGGGGGGCAATTTGGGGGTAATTATGGGGGTTTGGGTTGCCAAAACGGGCCAAATGACGTTTCTACGTGATAGAGGGAGGGTTTAGGAGCATTTTCAAGCAATAATCTCATTTTCAGTTTTGGGCCCCTAAAAACCGTTCGCTTCCCTTAACCATGACATTGTCCGTGGAATTTCAACGGGTCCTGCTATTACCTAATAATACCCTTGGTTAATTTTTTGTGTCCGCTTTGTAGGAAACATAGGATGTATATTTTTTGTTCGGTATAACAGATACTGATTACATGTATATATCAAAGGTTTTTTGGTTGAAAACATTCAGAAAAGTAAGTTTATCTTAAATATGCACAAATTTTAAAATAAAAAATTAAAACACTTTAGGAAAGAAAAAGGGGACTTGATAGAGAGCTCAAAAGAAGAGCTAGGGCAGGGCTATCTCAGGATGAAAGAGAAGAAATTAATGTGCAAAGAAGACATTTGTACGCTACTTATTCTCAAGACAGGATTGGCTCCATACTAAGCCAATCAAGTGAAAGAATGCCATCTCAACAAGAACAAGAAACTGAGGAAGAAAGAGTTCAGAGAAGAGAAAACAATTGTCAAAGAACACAACAAAGAATTTAATAAGAAAGTGAGGCCGCAAGAAATTAAAGAATAGAAGAGTTGCGTCAACGGGCACAACAAAGACCTGAGCTAGAAAATGATGAAGAAACAGATCAGAGAAGGGAACAAATGCGACTGAGAATGTAACAACGAATTGAGCAGGAGAGTGATGTAGCGAGAGCTCAAAAAATAGAAGATCAGCGGCAACGTACACAACAAAAAATTGAACGAGAAAGTGAAGAAGTTAGAAATCAAAGATGACCTGCCGACAATTCCCAGTGATCACAGCTTTTGCCATGACAGTAAACAAGTCGTAAGGACAAAGCTTCAACAATGTGGGCCTTGACTTGCCCTCACGTGTATTTAGTCATGGCCAGTTGTACGTGGCTCTCAGTAGAACACGCAACAGAAATAATCTCAAAATATTAGCTGACAATTAGCTGAAGCTTTCTGTTCGCATTGTGTGCTATGCTTCATGCGGCCTCTCTTCCTTCGTAAAACTGTACTGGTATCCAGGAGCGATTACCCGGAAGATACCGTATGGTCGATCTGAAACAATCGTTATACTGATTATTTCTTTTCAGAGCGCTTCATTTTAATAATAATGTGTTCATCATGTACTTTATACATACCAAGCAAATATTTTGTTTTATTCTGCTGCAATAAATTTTTTGGTCTTAATCGCATGAATTTTAGTCATCCAAAGTGTAATCATTAACGATATGCAACTTTGAAATGTATGATGCTGAAATCCATTATTTTTAATGGGTACCATTAGGATAGATATCTTTGTTTGTCATTCACATCTGTAAAGAAATTATGAGGAAAATTTAAAATTCCGTCATTTTTGACCGGCGTATGCACTAGTAACATTGAAAGATGGCCTTTACATGCATTAATATGTTTGAATTGTACCAGGATGTGTTTGTTTAGGATAGGTTTGGTTAGATTAGGATAGGATAGGTCAGCATAGGTTAGGTAATATTGACAGAATTTGTACATGGGTGCATCTAGGAATTTCCACGGGTCCTTCTACTGCCTAAAAATACCCTTTGTTTATTTGTTTTAAGTCCGCTTCTTCCATTTCTCTGTCACGCTCATAAAGATAGCCATAATGACCGTGTCTGTGATGCCAGTTTCACCAGTGCGCAAGTGCAATAATATTTTTTATCACGGGTACTGTTAGGATAAATATTTTTGTTAGTCATCCACGTCTGGAAAGTTTGTACAAGAAAGGTATTGAATCCCGTCATTTTTGGCGGGCCGTGCACACTAGTAGATAATAATTAGTTAAACTTGAGCTATGGCTTCCTCATTCTAATTGCAGTTGTTTATTTGCTCTGTTACCTATATTTTTTAATGTGTGTATTTGTTTTGGAATTGGTGTGTCTTGTGCCTGAAATTCATGTGAGTGATCTTTAGGAATGCAATTTGTAACTATTTTGAAAGGACATTGCAGGGTAGTGATAATTACTTCTTTTATTTTGTCAATATTTGCATAATAATTGGCTCTATTCCTTTCAGAAATGCTACGAGCAAAAGCAATACAAGAATGGGTTGAAGTTTGCCAAGCAGATTTTGCAAAACTACCCAAATCATGGAGGTAAGATTTTAGTAATTTTGCATGTTTTTTAATTTATATTCATCTCTAGCTCTGTTGAACGGTGTAAGAAGAGTTTTTGTACGTGTGATAGTTCGGGTACAAATTTTGAAGTAAATTACTGTCCAATTTTTAGATTCTGAAGTAGTGAGATTCATCATAAATTGCCTTAGATTTAGTTATCTATATCTAATTGGTAATTTTAGTAATACCTCCCTCCTGTGATAACTGATGGCTTAATGAATTTACTTTCTGCTGTGGGACAAAGCTTTGTTAAAGTAAACTTCCCTGCTTACTGCTGCTAGCCTCTCATTCTAATTGTTAGTATAAAAAATTAAAGCTTATCATGTTTGAAAATTTGATTTCTTTACATAAGAGTTCAAGATTTCATTTTCTCAGAGCTTTTATTTAAAAAATCTCATTGATCCTATCATGCAATAGAAAAACTCAGGGCTTATAAGCAATTTTTTTAAACAATTTATCCTGAAAGTTTATGTAGGAGAATTGATGAAATGATCTTAAAAGTGCAGATATTTAAGATTGATTCAAATTCTGGTCCTTTTGTTAATCATGTGTGTTATAAACCTTCAATTACTTTAATGGATTGTCATTATGTCTAGGAACCTCTACACTAACTAAAGATTAATATAGACAGCAACTGCACACAGGTACACCACAAATTTTATGCTAACTCTTTTTAGGGCTCTATTAATTTACATCCTTCCAAAAAACTGCTGCAAATGATTCTTGTCTTCACAGTTTAAATTGTTCATTATTATTCTCAGAAACACAAGCAATGAAAGGCTTGACCATGAACTGCCTGGGCCGTAAGGAGGAGGCATACCAGCTCGTGAGGCAGGGGCTTCGGAACAACCTGCGCTCGCACGTCTGCTGGCACGTGTTTGGTCTGCTGCAGCGCTCTGACAAGAAGTATGATGAGGCCATCAAGTGCTACCGCAATGCTCTCAAGTGGGACCGAGACAACCTTCAAATCCTCAGGGATCTGAGTTTGCTGCAAATTCAAATGCGGGACCTTGAAGGGTATAGGGTAAGTAAAGAGCATGAGAATGTGTTTGTCAATGAGTGCTTTTGTTGAGTAAGCTGTGAGATTTTTTCTCTGTACCTAAAAGCTTTTTGAGGAATCTAGCTGATGTGCTGATACTTATATCAGTGAGTTTTTTGGGCGATAGATTATTGTTGAATTTAATTTTTAGGTTTATCTTAGATGTTGTAAGAAGAGTCTGTTAATGAAGGTGCTCTTTTGTTGATGAGGATTTTTCGATTGTGATTGTGATGTTTAGAAAATAAACCTCTTTTCTATCATCCAATCTTACTTGAATGCTAAACTTTTCCATGGAGAAAAAATTTACCAATGACCTTATATTCAGAAGCAAAGCAACCTAATTTACTTGCACCAATTGCATTAAAATTTGCTGTACCAGGTCACGTTGGATGGATATCAAGTAGCCCATCTGACAAAGTGCTGATCTTTCTCCTCATTGCCCGAAGTTTTCCTTGTATAATAAATATTCTTCGTTTTCACATCCACTTCAATTTCGGAAACAGGGCCACACTGTTTGCTTTTGTGTCATGTTATTGTTTAAAATGAATATAATTATTTTACTGTTAGAATGTTAATATGCATCAGTAGTTGATCTCAAGGGCTGATCTTTGCTCTTGATGAGGTTTGGGTAAGGCTCTTAAATATCATTTGGAAGGTCTCATGATGCTTTTAAAGATGTAGCACCTGTTCATAATCTTGAGTTATTCTACAGGAATTTAAAGCACTTGAGGTAGCGGTCGTTCAAGTCTTGTTTTGGCTTTAATCTACTGAGGTTGTGGATCATTATTGAGCAGTGTTGTGGCTACCACATCTTGTTCATCATGTTTGATGGTTCATTTTTAAATTTTTATTTTCTGAAAGCCCATGGCAGTATTACTGGGATAATATTTATTCGCATTTTTCCACCAAGTAGCATACTAGCGCTTTGTGAATAATATAGAAGTATTGATTATATACTGAAGATTTCAATAGGTTATCAGCTTGAAAAAGCAAGCATCGTCAATTTAGATTCAAGCAGTGATCTCTTTGTGTTGGTTTTCAAAAAGCTCAAAAGTTTCATGATTTGGATCATTTATTTTAGAAGTAGGAGTGAACAACCGCTTTCATGCTGGTAGTACTTGTTTTGACAACCTATTCTGTATTGGTATAGTGTTTGGTCTGCTGTTGCTAATGAAGTTTCAATAATAATGTGTTTGGGAGGCAAAAATTTAGAATTAGGGTGCCCAAAACTCAAAGTATCAACTGCTGTCATGCACTTAGCAATGAGCAACCTTGTATGGAATAAAAGCTAAATATTCCCTTGGTTGTGACCATTCATTTGAAACATTCGTTTTACCTTCCAGCTGTTCATTGGTTTGATGTGTTTCTTCTTTAAACAATTATTATAAATTGTTGCTCACTGATTGAGAGTTGTATTGTCACACACTGCTGAAATGTATTAAAGAATTTGTTTGCTTGCAGGAAACTCGGTACAAACTTTTCGAGTTGCGGCCGACGCATCGGGCTTCCTGGATAGGCTATGCAATGTCGTTCCATTTACTCAAAGATTATAACTCAGCTTTGAAGATTCTAGAGGAGTTCAGAAAAACTATGCAGGTGAGTTGCTTGATTTTTTGTGTGAAGTCTTCTTTCGTTTTTTGTTTATTCCTCATTGAAATTTACTGGGTTTTGTAAAATGTATATTTTCTGTTTGAAGGTAGTTTCTTGTTTAATGTACTTGATTTCAGGATTTGTCGTTTTTATAGATAGCCATTATTCAATAACAAATTAAAACTGAATGTTTAGGTTAGTGGTTTGAGAAGTTCAAAGAGCAAAAAAATAAACGTTTTGTCTTGGCTATCAGAAAAAATTGCCGTCGTTATCACTTTTTCATCTCACCATCACTTTCTTCTTAGTGCGGCAATCATTGTAGTGCACGAAACGCTAAGTGTCTGTGAATTATTACTAAATTATTTTGATACCTTAAGTTCTGACGAAGAGTTTGTGTTGCAGAAGAACACGTACGACTACGAGTACAGCGAGCTCCTGCTCTACCAGAACATGGTCATGAGGGAGGCTGGACTGCTGGAAGAGGCATTAGAACACATCAGTACCTATAAGGACTCCATTTGTGATAGGGTTACGTCTCTTGAAATTAGAGGTAAGCTAGTGCTGCCGCCAGTTGCGGTGCACTACTGAAATAGCGTTGAATTAGGAACCTTCATATTGAAATTTTTGCAAATGAAAGCGTAGAATAATGTGGATAATTTGAAATTAATTTATTTCTTTGTGCACATCTATTCGTGAAATTAATTTACAACTACGAACTCTAAACAAATTTGGAGATGCAGCCAATTAATAAGCTAACGAGTGTAACTTCACTAGTAATAATTTTTTTTGTGTTGTGTTAACAGGAGAGTTGCTGCTCGCCCTCAATCGTCCTCAGGAGGCCGAGAAATTCTATAGAGTTTTAATAGACCGTAATCCTGAGAATAAGGATTATTATCTAAAGTTGGAAGAAGCGTTACAACTCTCATCAGTGGAACAAAAGTTAGAGCTTTATAAGGAATATAGCCTCAAGTAAGTGCTTTCATTGCTGCTCTTTGTGTGTGCTGATGTGTGCTTTTATTCAAGCTGTTCATGATTCTATTATCTGATTGCTAGTGGAAGATTAATTTGTTCTAGTTTATTTCTTGAATCTTTCTCGAGTTGAGTGTTTTACAAAAGTGACAAAATATTAAAGCTTGAGCTGGGAGTAAAGCACGGAGTGCTTTGGATATAATGCATACCTTTGACAACATTCCTCCTCTCTTGCCAAAATTTTTTCCAAAGTCGAGTGTTTAGCAAAGGTGACACAAGAATAAAGCTTGATTTGGTAGAAAATTACAGAGTACTTTGGAAACAATGCACACTTGTGACTAGTGATGTACCGATACCATTTTTTTGGCCGATACCGATACCGATACCGATACCCATTTTTTGG